>VCRD01002201.1:0-92882 GCA_006783055.1 Trinorchestia longiramus | reverse complement strand
GCAGGGCACGAGAGAGACGAATTTCCTCAACGGCAGTTGAAAGGACATTGAAAAAAGACTTGGGAAAGAAATCATACCTGAGGTCTGTAATACGCCTTGTTCTTCCAGGACAGAAAAGTAGAAGTTTTAGAATGCGTGGAAATCATATCGGATAAAGTAAAAAAAGATCCTAGATATATATTGTATTCAGAAAAGAAAAAATCATTCTGGATGTGCATGAAAATAGACCCAACAGGGGTTCTGAATTTAGATCCTCATTCAAGTCGAAAACATCATCGTTTATCGCAAATTCAATCACGATTTTCCTGGAACGACGGGGGTAATTCTTCATTCATCTGAAATGAGTTTAGTTGGTGTAGCAAGCCTTACAGAATTCTATTAAGATGTGTTTCTTGTTCAGATAAAAGAGTTCAATGGTTAACCTTATACGTCAACAGTTGTATTGTCAAGTCTGTCATTGTAAGCAAGAAAAGAAGATTTTTAATGTAGACTTATAAGAAGGAAGCAATCTAAAATACGAACTATGTGATACTGTGCAATCCTCAATGGTATGTATATGACTGTGAACAAGAAAATGGTAGTACACTTTGGGGGGTGAAAAGATAGTAATGACTGATGATAGTAATGCAGTAGAAAGTATAAAAATAGTATGAAAGTCATACTATTCGCTTTGGATTAACGCTATTGAGCAAGTAGAAAGGATCGCCAACAGTAATATCAGCGCATGGTGGGAAGTTCTGTATGTTATCATTTACTGCTTAAGTAATAATTTGAATAATTAACGGTACAACTTTTTCTAACGACTCTTATGTTTATCAAACAAAAAGACGTATGGTATAGCAACAAAACGAAAATGCTTTTTAAATATGTATTAGTTGAAAATTAAAAATTTTTATTCAATGACACAAAAACAATGATTGAATGAGTCTGCGACGATAACAAACTGCAGACGCTCAGAGACCACCTGTATGGGTCATGAATGACGTTTTGAGGGATTTTAGTCTATTTTTTTGAGCTTTGATTTCAATGTCGCAAGATTTTGGTGATGTGTTGCTGAAACTTTGCTCTTTACTGTGGAACAGATGTCGTAATCGAGAGGATGCATTGCTTCTAACGTTTATTTGTGTGCAGAGCAGTCAGATGTCCCTGCAAATATACTAAATTAAGATTATTCCTTCGTCACAAGGTACGAATAAATTTACATATTAAAATATCACTGTATTTTTATACTGGAATCCCAGATGAATGCTTAATATTGCACTCATCTCTTGAATATTATTACTGTGGGACATGTAGTGGCGTGAGAGCTTCTTTGCTGTAATTTATGAAACATTCTTGACTTTTCATAGAATATTTGTATTCATTAATTTTTTCCATTGTGTAGGTCTTATTTTTACCTTTTCAAATATGAACTGACGATATGTATAGTCCAAAGCATCTGCTAGCATGATTTCCCATGGTATTAGTCGGCATTAATTGCTAAAATTACTGAGTTGAATTATAAGTAACTTGCATTTGTGGCTTAAAAATAACGACTCAATTCGTACTTTTTGCAGGTTTCCTTTTCACCACAAATTACCTTCTCCAAACGAGCACCGGTAATTTTCACGTCAGCTGCGAATAAGGTCACATTATAATTCAAACTAAATTGATTTTGAAGAATTTGTGCTGTTTGCATGAGAGCATTAGGACGGTATTGTCCACCTCAATCCATCTCGAGCTTCTAAACAGCAATCAAACACTAACAGCAGACTTCTACAATTAATATCTACTGAATAAAAACTTCCAAGAACAGCTTAGTACTTGTCAAAAGGAGAAATACTGCTATTTCATGATAACCCTAGACTATACTAAACGAAAATCCTTTAGGGATAACTATTTAACAGACGCTGATCTTTTTTACTTCTTCCATCATATCACTTGCGGCAAGGGATTTTCATATTTTTTGTTCAGTAGAAAATACTTTGGATGGCGAAACATTTTTCTGCAAAAAAAACAGATAAAAATGTTCGTGGGCAGCTTCACCAGCTAAGAAGTAGCTTAATTTTATTGGGAAAAAGAATCAAGAAGCTACCTGCTCAAGGGTTAGAAGTTATTTATACAAATTACCAATATTCTATTAAGTAAGTTATTTAATTTGCCAGTTATTCATGAATAAATGTTTCACAAATCGAAAATTACTTTGTACACATGGCTCTAGGTTTTGCATTACCGCTTTAGTTCTTCCAATTATTTTATAATTTCTCTCACAACTACTCAATTGAGAAACACAATTTCTTTCATCAGAATTTCAAAGTTTATATTATCGTCAAGTCATTTGAAAAATTTTCACGACACAAGAGGGGAAGTAACGAGTGCTGCGTAATTTGTTGTCACTCAGCTTTCCTGCTTCTCCTTAGCTGGAGTGTCATCGAGTTTGAAGTGATAAGAGAGACCTAGACTCGAGTATGGTTTCATCCAGCCAGTAAATTTCCGTACCATGTGTTTGGTTAGACGTGCTTTCAGGCTGAAGTATGGGGTGCAAAATCAAGAGGAAGTCCCTTCTCTTTCTCTGCATTGCGTTCTTAATATTATAGAAGACTGGATTGTTAACAGACTACTATGTTTTCCTGAATGAAGTCAAGAATTCTTGGATATAACACTCTCGTGAGTTTGTCTTGGTGCTTACTCTTTGTAAAAAAGTTATTCAGCGAATTATAAAGGGTATAAAGCGTTAATTGTACGAAAATATCCTATTCAAATTTGGCAAATTTCTTCAAAAGAATTTCCTTCAATGATGAAAAGGTGAACTAGGACTTTGTTTCTGCTTAAAATTCAGTGGAAAAATATGGTCCAAACATAACTTTTACCTCTCTTGTACAACGATGCCGGGTGCCTGATGGGTCTCTTTGAGTCGCATATGATCATGATGAGTTAATATTTTACATTATAATTATTGTATCATTCTGAAGCAGATCAAATGAAGAAACATTATCTCCTCTTGGCAGAGAACGTGCGCACATTTGTCGTAGATAATTTCTAGAGCGGTGTCTTCTGCTGCTTTGAGCTCCGTAATGGTGGAGCATTTCGCTTGCCTGCTTCCTTTAAAGCTGAGTTCGGCGTGCAGCTGAGCGTGTCTCCAGCTTGCTCTGAGCTTGTACTAAATCTTGTGAAATTTTCATCAATTATATATGAATGGATGATACAGAGAAGTCATTAAAACCTTTGTTTAGAACTTGATCTATGAATGAAATTCTGTTTTGCCTAATTTAATTCTTATGTTGGATTACTGATGAATAATTAATTAACATTTCCGACACAGTGAAGTCATTAGGTATGACTGGGTAAACAGGTTTGATGATCTATTTCTCACCTGTCACGCTTAATTAAGTAATTAGTGTGTCCATAGCCGAGGCAAATATGGAAAAATTGGTTAAATTTGTCCAGAAGTCTACAAGTGCGACGACGGTTTGATATTAATATCTTCTGGTGAAGAAATCCAGCGTTGCATGCATGAATTAACCTGTGACGTTAGAATAAGCATCAACGTAAGGATTTTTACCAGGACACGCAGTTTTGGTATAATAAATTGCTTCATGTCTTGAAGTAATTTTTTTGAGGCCCGAAACAATTTGTGGAGTGGTGGAGTATTATTGCATTTTCCATGAAAACCCCTAATAACTGGTCAAAACATTCTTACTATCTTCAACGCAATGTAAATAGAATGATTTCTTCCTTGGTTAGTGAACAAACGTGACATTCTAACAGTACTGGGTAATCTAAGATTATATGATAATCCAACGAAAAACATTTCCTCCTAGACTGTATTAAAAAACACGCAAAATTTGTTTAATGAGGTTCCACGAAAAATTTAATGAATTGATTTTGAAGTGTTTTGTCATAATGAATATTTTTAAAAATATGAAACTGCTTGAAAGAATCAGATGCATCCAATCATACGACTAGGAATTCATCAAACACTGAAAATAGCACAAAGTTTACAAATTATGCCAGAATTTATCATCGAAAACAAAATTTTTGTTTCAGCCGAAAACAAATTATCTCGCATGACGCCTCTATTTAATTTAGTTCATCAAGTGAACGGTTGAAATAAATGTCGCTTATTCGTGCTATCACACGAAATAAGTCAAAAATATTTAAACGAATTCGTTTCTATTCATTGGCGAGGGTAGTGTGCCGCTTTGAATATTTTTCTTAGCAAGAAAATGAACCGAAGGTATTTTTGTGTTACAGTTCAATAATAGTATCAAGATGCTAATGGTTGTGACACTACATACTCAGCTTAAGTTAATTGAAAATCATAAGCTGCTGCTTAGTATCAGTTAGGATACCACTTTAAAATAATTATTTTATTACGAACCATACTTTTGTGCTACATTATCATCAATACGTGACTTATCGTCATCTAATTCTTTTTATTCGAAGACCATTATCTGGAACCACAGCGACATTAACTAACAATTACTGCAACATGACACATGTTAGCGTCAACTTATCAATCTCAAGAACATGAAGACCTGTCACTGACTGTATTCTTGATCCTAGCTCTCAATCAACAAAATAAACTTCCATCCATCCATTAATGTCTCTTACTTCAAATGAACCAGGTTTCATCTATATCAAAACATTCTTGACTTCATCTTATGCTTTCAAACAATCAATTGATGACAATCAACGATGCAGGCGTAACAACTCACACTAAAATAATCTATTTTTATTAAATATGTTGCACACTCGCCCTATTCCAGCCTTGGACCGGAAAATTATATTCGTTTTCACTCACTATAAGATTGTGAGTCTCTAAAGTTGATCTCCAAGTGTTGCTTCCCATGATTCTTTCTCCTGGTTTTCAGTCCCGGACACGCACAGTTGTAACGAAAGAATTGTGCGCGTCTTAATTTTCGTCCTTCAAATCGTTTTAACTTTAAACCGTGGAAAATTAAGTGTTGTTTTGTCCCTTGAAACAGAGTATGAGTTTTGAGGTTCCTAAATGTAGGGCAAAATGATTTCTAACCAAACCTTAGGATCATACGAAGTTGGCACCATGTATCTATGGTAGCCCAGTTTTTGAGAGGCATTTTACTTCGTCCTCCTGACAGCGTAATTAAGAGGTGCAGCAGTTAACTTTCGGTTATTCAGACGAGAAGAACTACTGATCTCGCTCAGAAGAGAGTGCATCAGATGAGACATTCTGAACTACTTAGAAAATCATTGCCATCACCGTGAGGTGATGCTGTTTACCAGCCACGTGATAGTGGATGTAGTCAACTTTATCACTGAAAGTTATTCAGTGACCAAGTTGGCCTCTGCAGTTATTCAGGGTAGGAATAATATGAGGGCTGAAATCCTGCTCAATATAAATATATAAACAAGGGAGTTTGTTAAATGCAATCATCCAAACGATGAACGAGGTAATTTTTTAAAAAAGTATGTCAAGACTGCGTGGTCACTAATAAAGAATTTTTTCTTACGATGGCTGATTAGGATCTAAAAAAATAAAAATAACTGACACCGGACACTCAATATTACTCAAGGAATTACGTAAAAAATATTTTGAGACGATTGCATGCATATAGCTGTTATTATTCTTAGTTCAAGGCTTTTCAATTAATTGAAAAGTTAGAGTGAGCAAAAATCTGTGTTTGCACTATAGAATATTTTTAGTTTTGTACCTCTGCTCTTCGAATGTACTAGTGCTTAGCTGGCACAAAATCAGGTGATGTAAGATTGACTGGGGGGGACGTATGTTCTTGTTTTTTGTTGTAGTGTAAATGTAATCGCTTTGTTAGCAACGGGCAACTAGAAGGAAGAAAGAGAAGTGATACGATTTCTTTGATCCAGAGGTGGGCCAGCTGATAACGAGCCAATAACTTGCAACAAGCGCTATAGCTTATTTCTCAAGAACGTTTTGTCCTTGCGTGGTAATAAAAGATTGAGTACCATTAAAAGAAGTAGTTTTGACGTCTGGAACATCCGAACAGAAGCCTTGGTAACGTGCATCCTGAGTACTTTCTCATCGGACCGCTCAGAGTTGCGTCTCTAAGCCGTCTCTTCTATAGGGGCGTGGAAGTGCATAAATATTCGTGTCAACAACCCATCCCTTTTTTCCTGAGACAATCCGGAAAAATTGTGCTCTGCTGGCGCAATGTATTGCTAAACAACGGAATCGCAGAGAAAAATGACTTTCACGTTCAATTCATGTTTTTTCATCAGTAATTTGGAAAAAGGAGATTACGAATAATTTTTGAACTTCCCTTGTGACTTTTGAAGACGGCTTGGAAATTTTTATTCGCTGAATTTACAGGGAATAAAAATTTACTCTTGAATTAGTAGGTGCCATTAAGGGATAAGTTGTTAATACTATATAGTTGGCTAAAAATATCTGCAACTAAATAACGAATGGTCCAAAACTTCAAAGTGTTTTGGATCATATTAGCACATTTCTCAGAAGTGGTGATTAAGCTATTGGGGCTTGGAGAAATTCTGCAGAAACGCTAATTGTTTCAAATTGCGTTCAACGTGTACTGTCAATTATTTCAGAACATGAATCTCTTCAATAGTGTTTAAAATTAGTTTAAAATTAACTATAGATGGACTGCATTATAAGGTACCCGTACATGTATTTGTTCTTCCTAGAACAGTCAAGAGATGCTGAGTTTTCTGTATGTTTAGCCCACGTACTTGAAAAATATTTACGCAGATTCCCCTGTGACTATTCATTCCATTATATTTGTTTTTGTATGAATGAATTATAGATTCCATGTACGGTTAATATACATGTATAAGGCTCTGATGTAGGGATTGAATATTCCATGCAGCATGATTAAAGCAGTAAAATATGCAGTTATGACTTGAAAATGGATTCATTTTATTTTAAGCTTAACAAATAAATGATAGCATTCTGTTCTATGTGACGACCATCAGCAGTTTTTATCAAGGCGATATGTTTTCACCTCAGATATTTGTTCCTTCTAATTAAGCACCAGGAATTATCGCTTTAGAAGGGAAAACTCAACAATTAACCCTTGTTTAACAAACGTACCGCAGAGTAGGAGTTAGATTGGCTTGAATGTTAATCCTAACGATACAGTCCTTCTCAACAAACTGCTACTAAATGTATATCGCTGTGATTGTTATGTGAAGATGATTTACAACTTTTAAACCGCTTAATACAATGGATTCATGTCCACAGATGATGACATTTACATAGATATCATTTCTAAAGATGTACAAATTGAGTCATTGAGGTAAAACTTTTGTTTTTAGATCACAAATTCTTAAGTTATTAAAAACTCAAAAAAAGACAATCTGCGATTGAATGAATGATTTTGTTATATGGTTTTAAGTAAGTTTTAGGCAGACATTATTAACAAAAATGAACCACTAGAAGGAGCATTACCAATTATTTTTACATATACACACAAAAACGAAGCTAAAAACTGCAGTTGAAAGTTTTCGATGCTCAATAAGGACTTGATTATCAAATAAACAAACTTGTGGCATCACGATTACTGTTGCAAGTAGGGGCTTGATTATCTGCTAAGAAAAGTTGCAACACCACGATTATTGTTGTGTGAGACCACTATGTTTAGCTCACTCAAACCTGTGAGTTGTCTTCTCCATGCATCTTTGTTAAGGAGTCCAATCTTATATATGCATCAGGCAAAGTTCATACTTTTATAAAAGTTTTGGTTAACAAAGAGCCAAATTTCATTCAAACATAATGTACCGTTGGATCTTTGGTCGTTTCATCGCAGGGGGGGGGCTCAAAGCATGGTATTTTTTTAAGCTACAGATGGTCAACTGACCAGAAGACCAAGAGTTCTAGGCGACGTGATGCCAGGAAGATTGTTGCTAGGTGACAGCTTTCCGGAGCTTGATCGGCGTTTTTGTTCATGCGTTAACAAAAGACCATTCGATATTCGAACAGAATCAAGCGTTTACTTCTTTTGAAACGTTTTATATTGTATTATATTGTTTGTTTTGCCAACCTAACAGAATAATGAACATTTACTAGCACGGATGTCGATGTTATTTGATTCTGGATGTTATGTACTAGTTAGGACTTCCCAATATTTTTTTTTCTGCTTCAACCACACATTTTGAGTCAGTTCTTTAGCAGCCATGGAGGTTTTTTATTGTTTAAGTGATCATCATCTTATTGTATAGGTCAGTAAGCAAGGGATGAGTCGATGATGTTTCCCTTCATGAAGCTGGAAAACCATTCGTGTGTCATTCTGACAGTAATATAGTTAATTTTTGTTTTCGTAAAGATGATTTGAGCAGCTTTTGAGAATTTAGGTTCCTGATAAATAAGGAAGAAGAAAATATGTTGAATACACTCTTATTGTCAACGAGCAGTTCTCCACAAATGAATGTCAAATCAAAAAACCGTAAAAATAACGTCAAGTAACAAATTCCGACTGTCATTCAAACCAGTAAAAATTAAACAAATTATAACACCTTGTTAGAAGTTGCCACAGAAGATTTGGTTGACTCAAATAAGCTTATATGGCAATATATGACGTTTACTGTATCCTCATTTATGCTACTATTGATGAAAAATGATTTTCTAAAAATTGGCTGTTTATTCTTGTTTTGTTCATTTGGTGAAGTCTAACTCAAAGAATGAATCTAAGCTCAGAATTGTGTGGTAAAATGAGGATTTGTTTGAAATCATTCTAAATGACATTTATTCTAAGTCATTTTAATAACTTTTGAAGCAATACGACATCACTGAAATATTCTTTATCGAACCTATTCTTCTATATCGAATCATACTTGTTACTTAATAATGGTTTAAGTCCATAATAATATATCAGAAAAAGTCAAAAAATGACCTGCAACTTTATTTTCTTAGTGCATTAGCGTTGAAACAATAATTGAACATGTATGCAATTTTTCTGCATTGACGTTTTCCTCTGAGACTCGCTCGATGAAGTGTTTCTGAGCCTCTACATGGAAAGCCAAAATATGTAAAACCTTTTATGCACTTTCGTCATAGATGCACTTGCCAACTGAAGAAATAAGTTCACTGCTCTTTGTACGTTTTGGGCGACCACAGGTTTTGGGCAGCAACTGGCGCGACCAGCTCGAGCTCCATACTCCGAAATTGCGCAGAGATCAACTTTACGGAATAGCTTTTTCATTATTTCAGTAAAACAGAGACAACCTAGCACATGTTGATCACAACGGGAGCTTGTGCATTCTGTCCACATTCCTCTTATAATAAGGAAGTGCGCACTACGCATTCACTGAGTCAGGGTAAGTATTGCCAAATGACAAAATACTCGCTCGTTAGTCTCGAACAAGAGCAATACATGTGAGAATATTTCTTATTTTTACTCTCCTGGCCAAAGCTAAACGGTGCTTTGCTCTGCTTTACAATGCTGGGTCATACGGACTCCGTCAACTTTCTTCAACTTTCGAGTTTTGCCTTGTACCTACTATATGCATGATTGATCTTCGAATTAGATGTATATTTTTTCCAGCTTTGTTGAAATAAAATTTTTGACATTAAAGAAAACGGGCAATTAGAAATAAATTTTTTGATACCGAAAAACAATGATCAATTGTTTTCCCGCTGACGCTCTTAAGAAATTCTGCAACTTGTTACGTAGGTCTTCATGCATAGTAAGCGTATCAGACTCAGGATGAACATTCGAAACATTTATTTACTGCTTAAGTAAATTTAATCTGTGTCAATAAGAAGAAATAAGTACTACTGATAATGTTCCGAGAAGGAGAGTATAACTCTAATTTTTATATTTACCAAAAGTAAATGAAATCTCTTAGCGATGATACATATATTTTTGGTGGGAGGTGTCTTACAGCGGTAGATAGTACGAAACTTTTATATCCTTGCAAAAACCCAGGAAAAGGCAGTTTATTTGGCTTGTTTAGGAGCACAATTTATTTTATTTTATCAATAAGTACGTTTGTGTCTTCCACATTGTAATTGGAATCGTACATACTGCATCCAGATAGATCTGAGAGTACCTTGCAGTGTAAACGCTAATTTGTATTCAGTCGTTGTTTTAGGACAACTTTTAACGTGGCTTACTATGTTTTTTCATCGATTTAGTCCTCGTTTTTTATGATGCAATCGTTGTGACAGTCGACGAGACCTGAACGGTCCTTCGTAAGCCGATAGCTTTACGAGGTCTCTTTTTCGTCAGCTCCGATCAAACGAAACTCTATCAACCCTATTGATGCTATTCAGTATTAAAAAAGTTTGCTAGGTTCTGGTGTTCTTTTACTGCTCAGAAGATGTGTTGCAAGGCTTCTTTTTACGATCCTGAGAGGCTTTATTATCCGCCCAAAGTTAGAATGAGGTGAGGAGTTACCAGAGATTTATTGTTAGGGTGTCTGTACTCAGTTTTTTTATACCGAGTAGTTTATATCTTCGTCAGAGCTGGACTCTTTTCCTCACAGCTTGCGAAAAAGTTTAGCTTCATTGTAAGTTGCCAGAATTTTCTACATTTCACGTCGCAAATCTTTTTTAATTTCGCTCGCTTGGTAAAAACAATATGAAAGGAAGATTTTTTTAGCAAAGGATGTTGCAGAAAAGGGATATCCAAAGTTACCTCTCATTTATTAAGTTACAAACTTATTAAGTGAATGTAATTGGATTGATTGTATTCAAAAGCCCTCAGTCGTACATTATGATCGTAACTAGACAGTTCCCGTGGAAATTCCCCGATTTAGATTAGAGTAATTCAAAATTATTATAAAGAGCAATTCATTAAAGATTTATGACGAATTATTGTGTTTTAAACGAATACTTTTGTATTAGTACATACAAAATTTCCATTCTGTATCTTAACTACCGATGACATGGCCCAGATAGTACCCGTTGAAATTCCTTGGTTTAAAAGGGATCAAATTGAGGAGCTATGAAATAAAATACAATTTTCAGTTTTACTAGTGGTATTATCAGAATCTGAATATTTTTTATGAAAATATACAGAACTTCCATTTTGTATCTTTTCTACCCATAACATGGCTGTGTTAGAGAAGACAGCTAATAACAGAAAAAAATGAGTATTTTATAGTGATCCTGCGCCTTAGGTGTCCACAATACAATGCTTGTAATACATGCATACCGTTCTGATTTCAGTTCAATAATTTTTCTTAGTAATAGATAGGAAATAATGGGACGGACACACACGCACACAGATAGATGGAGAGAGAGAGAGAGATGGAGATATACTGTCTATTGAGTACCTAGATGCAATGTTCTTTTTTTCTTGTTAGCACTTGTTGCTGACCGCTGCAGCATCCAAATATATTTTAAGCTGACGCTAAAATATTTGGGAAATTTATTTGACTGAGAGTGGCAGTTCCATGTGAAGAGAACAGTAGATATGTATTTGGAACACGGTTTGTTCAGGACAGTGACGGTCTAAAGTTAAACTGTCACGAGATTATTTGACAAGTAATTGATCAGTACGATTTTTTAAAAGAGAAATCTTCACATGATCCTGAAAAGATTATAGTAACAATGACATAAATAAATGATTAGAAATAGTGTAATTTGAATATCATTTTGAGGATACGTCTACGTCACGTGACCTGCTGTCGTTTTTTATTCTCACTTCTACTGTTGAAGGCAAACAAATATACTTCCAAGTACAACGAATATTTTATTTAACAGTCGATACCACGGCTTAGGTTTAATATTTAGTGATTAAATATACATCAGTCGGTTGTTCAATGGGACTCATTGTAGTGAAAAGAATCAAGACCTTAAAATTTTTACTTCTATAATGTTCTATTTAATTTCATCCTGCGTTAAATTGAAAATAACTGAATAATTTACCCTACATGCTCTTGTATCTATTCATTTTTATGATATGTGATGTAAGAGTTCTTAGTAATCTGAGCCGTTTATTTCCTACTTATTCGTCACTCATTCTATGAAATTTAACTTTTTTCCCTCGCAACTTTTTTATTTACTTGAAGCTGGAAGAATTTGCGGTTTGAATGGATGGATATTACACAAGTATGAATACGAGGATTTTACTTAAGTATATCATTTTATTACTTTGAAGGTGTCTCATTCTAAACAAAAACTAAAGCTTGGTGCGCATACGTGCGAGACTGTGTATTAGATGTCAGTTTTTATCTCCCTCTCATCGTGGTTTTCTTTAAAATTACTGGAATGTTCAGTAATCTGAGAGGAATGCTAGCATCATCTGCTCACATCCAAGTAACTGGTCTCATCGTAACAGCGGCACGAGATTGCTCGCCTTATGATAACTCTTTTCTTGCCTCCAAGCAGGTCTCACTTTGCTTCATGACCAGGCATAGACATAAGCCGAGCTGATTTCCCCAGCGACTCTCCAACAGTACTGCTTAAAACGTCTGCAAACAGAGCTAATGCGTTTGCCAAGACCGTGTTAGCATCTGAGGCAGCTGAGTCAATGTTTGCCTAGAGCCACTTGAAAAATTCAGCTGCATTCAATTCTTCACTTGTTGTGTTTTAAATGTTTCAATTGTGGAATGTGAGTTTTATTTACTGATTTGTAGAATTTTGTTTTGCACTGATTTGTAGAATTTTGTTTTGAGAAAAAACTCGCTGAAGGTGTCATTGAAAACTGTTGGTTGCGTCAATATGTTATATATTATCTCATCAAGGTTACCATGCAACCCAATCTAACGGGTGCTAAGACTGGCCTCTTCAGCTAACTTTGAACAATAAAGTCTTTGTTCGTACAGAATAATTTTTTTACCCATTTTTCTTAAGAAATGAATTGTGACTGTCAGAGACCTAATGGTGGCTATGACGCAAGTCAAGTCACATGTACATTTGATATATAAATCTTTTCAAATCCATTTGTTTCTTTCCAAATTGTTTTGCCTTGTAAACTCAGAGCAAAATTGTGGCTGCATATATTAGTAATTTTCTAACTAGCCGGGGTCGAAGCACTTAGAAAATTATATGGAATTATGGTATTAGCTTTATCTTCTATTGACCGAAGTTGAGGTGCTGTGAATTTGAGCGGCATTTTTACTCAACTGAAGTCATAATTTCATCATAGCATGCCTAAGGAAGAAAAAAGACAGCCAATGAGTTTTTAAAAACAGTTGAATGATAAATGGCTGGGGAGAGAAAAAATATGCAGTCCTACTCGTCGTATATGTTATAGTTTGAAGATTTAGTGAACTGAATACATATAATGAAATTTTGTAAGTTGGCAAGTGTGATGCAATTATGCATGTGTGGAGATTTCTTCCTCAGCTATCATAAAACATTAGAAAATCAAATTCACTGAAAAAAGAGCTTGATGTTAAAGTTCTTATTCTCGAGCGTGATCAGATTACTATTTTTGTTACATTTTGTCGAACTTCAGCTGATTTCTGTAAATGAAAGGAATTCTTTTATAACACTCCGATTTAAACTTCAATACACAGTGAGTAAGCAAACAATTATTACGGTCACTACCAAAAAGCAATTTCTGGTGATAGTAGCCCAAAATGTATACATACATGCCTCTAGTGAAGGAAACACATTCCTCTTGATCAAAACAGAGTAAAGCAGCTAGTCAAACATAGTTTTGTTTTTTATTACATCATATGAACATGATATTTGTTTATTCTAAAGAAAGCATTGGCTTCCGATCTACCACGCATTGAGCAAGACATAAATGGCCGACCTTGTCCCCACCTTTAATAGAAATCACAAAGCAAATTACGCACAATAAACACACTGAATTTATTCCTTGGAAAGAAGGACCGGTCGATTCAGAGAAGGACTGGTCTCTGAAAAAAATTTACCATAAATTTGACATCATAGAATTACATAAATCTTGGTAGGAAGAGAGACTAGAAATATTATTGTTTTCTTTTTATAATTAATATATTCAGAATTCACCGTTAAGTTGTTTCTTGTGTATACTCTGACAGCACCAATTTTGTTTCATTTGGCTTGTATTGATGTTAGATATTCGTGACTGTGGAGAAGAAATAGTGTGAAAACATGCGATATGAACTGTAAACTTCAGCCGTGCTGAGTGTAGTAATGGAAGTCATGAATATGAGGCCATGTCAACTTCAGAAATAACGCTTACAAATATGATACGTGCACTCTTGAAATGAACAAAACGAGAGGGTCATCCAGAGAAGAGGCGTGTTCAGCAAGCGTAGATTAGCAGATGACCGATCACTGATCCGTAAAATGGATGTCTAAACAGACTGCCAAAAATGACAAGCCAATTTACATAATTAATAATTTTCTTTAGTGTAGAATACCATAGAATATAGCTGGAGTTCCCTAAGTCGTACTCCTCTTACTCTCTTCCATGGATAGTTAAATACTGAAAATATATTTACGCACGTGAATCATTCATTCGAGCACAGTGGACAGTTTTTAAAATAAATAAAATTATTCGTGAAAATACAAGTTCGATGCTTTTAAATTTTGCACTCTTTCGCCTAATATTATAGAAAATATTTAATTATATAAGATTAGTTTATCATTGATATTCATATGCTACATCATCTTCATAATTGATGTACTAATGCGTTCAATTGTGATGTCCTCTGCGTTTATTGAATTGCAAATTATTTGCACTCAAATTTGAATTGACACACGTGCATCGCGGCGTTGAATGCCATTAAAGACATTAAAGGGTCTTTCTGTGTATAGAACGAGCATCATTCTTTGCCAGTACGTACTGTAAAACGTATTATTGTTTCTCAGATAAAACTCTTCTTCAGGAAAGAGGCTTATGTTATCACAAATTAGATTAAATTCCAGCAGGTTTTTACGCTCGCTCTCACTTCTAGGTAGATGAAATAAAAGCCCACGGAGCATTAACAGAGGGCGTGAAACTATTGAGTATTTCTAAAGTTCCGCTGAGATAAATCTTCATTCACTTTTTCCACACTGATTAATTATTAATATTACAGATTGACTAAGGATGACTGAAGCATTTAATTATTTTATGTAAATAACAAACATGGAAGATAAATTCCTTACGTAAAGCAAACAAATACACAAAATATTCATTTTTTGTTAGCATTTTCACGTGATATCTGAAACGAATGTACAATATTTAATCCTAGGTACAACATTTGTAAAGTGTGATGCTTTAGTTAAGGAAACGGCTTAGAGACTTTACTGTCGTGTCACATCGAAAATATACACTTTTAAAACATAACACTACGCATACTTCTCAACGAAACTTTCTATTCCCTTCACTATTTGGAAAAATCTTTATCTTCACCTTCATCGGTCATTCAATTTTTTTGCAGTGTTCCTATTAAATTGTAAGCCTTTTTGTATGCTTTGTCTCGAAAATGTGGTTAAATTTAGAAGAACAAAACGTTGAGATCTGAACAGAAGTCATGTTTTGGTCAGAAGTTCATTGTTTCTTCCACTCAGGCAATTGTTTTTTCTTTGTATGACACAAGGCTGCGACGTGGACCAGCGTCCATCTCACTGAAGAATTCTTTCTGCCAGCCAAAAGGATTTGGCTGCTCGTTAAAATATGGGCATACAATTCCGCACGTTGATTGCCTTAGGAAACGACTGAATTCTGGAAGGTATTTAGTAAGTCTGGGAGGTTTTCTAGTGCCTTTTTGGCTGGCACATACAAGGATCCTAGAGTTTAATATGCTCCTAGTTGACTTCACTGTACCAATATTACCGTCAGTTGTACTGAACAGTGCCACTAACGTGCAGAAAATTATTCTATAAAGTGCATATGGTATATTGTATTTCTTATGCATTTCATACCAGACGAAAAATGTTTTCCACAGTCCCACTGATTGAATATCCATGTTTTTAAATTATATCTAAATGTCAACGGTGAGAAACTTTACCCATATGTGTTACATACTCAATCTTCTAAGCTTCGTTTAATTTGATTTAATACTGACAAGCTTGAGCGTGGTTGGATCGACCTCAAAGCCAAAGGCACATATTCTATGCACGTATATCTATTAGTTTCCACACCTCATTAAATAATATTGCTGCTATTCGCTCTATCAAAATTTTCCGAAGCAGTCAAGCTGCGGACACGAATTCTCTGCCTACATTGCGCGGAACTTTCGAACAAATATGCAAGTACCAAATTATGCCTCATCATTGTTGCCATTTTAATTCATATATGGCAATTAGATTTTTTTGCATTATTATGATAATATCACTGTCTGTAGATCACACTGTACTCCTACCCAGACTATGTCATGTGAGAGCCACAATAATTAAACACTAGGTCGGTTTGCATTCACTGCTAGGAAGTTACAGTAAACAGTTTGAAGACTACAAACCATTGACTTACATCTTTTACCTTTTTGCATACAACATCATCAATTTACAAGTATACATAATTCCACAATTTGAATTCAAATAAATTTGACATCAACAACAATTATAACCATGGTATACTTGATTTAAGGGTATATGAAGGATTTCTTGTCATATATATACATATATGGAATTATATGATTCCTTTATTAATTTTATTGCATTGGTGGCATATTCCCAGTCACTTCTCACGCATTTACTCAGTGAAAATGTGCAAAAATCAACGTAAACGTTTTTATACACTAACAGGAGCTAAAGCTCGTATTAAGGAGGGAAAATAACGCTATGTGTGTTCATTAGTCGTAACTGCTGCTATCGTTTATGTATCGCTTACCACAAGAAAATCACTCTAAGTGACTCGGTCAAACTTCATTCCTGGTTTCGCTGATCTTTAGAACACACATTCTAGTCTCGCTTCATAACTTTGCGAGCGTTTACTAAGCAGTTTAATGCCCCTGAAATTATGCTGGGTAAAGTAGAATATCTCTGGCGCAACTCGACCTAACTTTAACCATCCCACGAGCTATGGATGGCCAAGTTTGAACATTAGTCCATGTAGCGACATCCAACTTCCCCAGGCATCTTTTGTCTCAAGAGGAGAAATGCAACCTCCTGCTCCTTAATTATCCTGACCGTTTCGTCCAGCGTGCTTGCAACTGCTGCCCTCTTCGTCGTGGCTTTTCTTGGTATTATAATTTACTGCAATTCGGTACCTGCACATACTGTGAGATCCTGTCATTTGGTTTTCGAACTCTCGAAAGGGCGTGTAGGAATCATTCGTTGAAGCAGAGTTATTACTAATTAGTTGAGGAATAATTATTTACTGAAACAATGGTTTTTTTGTTGAAAAACATTTGTACGTGTGAATATATTCTTAAACAATATTTTTAATAATAAAATCCTAAGACAAATGTATTTTTCATACAGCTTCGACTACTCAGAGTGATAAGCAATGCTTTTCCCCCTTAAGTTGCAGTTCTAGCTAATATATGTATAACATAATGTACAGAGTGCACCGTATCGCACAGGAGCATTGCTGTTCAAATCACAACTTTTTTAAGGAACATGCCACTCATACATGTTTACTAATGCATTAATAAATGGTTTCAATCATTATTGTTTGTAATTAATTCGGAAAACTATCATGGATGTACATGGTTAATCATACTGAAGAAACGCGCTTACGTCCATGATGTGGCTGAAAGTTGAGAAGCTCGTCAAAGTTTGCTGGAACTGGCTTTAGTTCTTACTATTCTCTTAAACAATAGTAATTGAAGTATTAACAGGTTTTTAGATGTTTGCTGTGTTCAAGAGCTTTTTTTAGACTTAATTTCATGGAACTTGTGTTCGAAGTGTTCTAACCCTAACCTGTTACCTTGACCTTCAACACATTCATTAACTGTAAATTTTCAAATAATGATCAGATGATGTCATTTTCGGTGCGGGTTTCCTCAAAAGCAAAGTCTATAAACAAATCGCATGAAATTAGTCAATATATATTATGCGTGTCACTGATATGACTCCCTGTACTGTTTTTGCGCTGGTAAATCTTCACCTGTTTCCCATTAGTGTTACTCTACGATGTAAGAGAGTGGAAAAGAACATTCGTATTTTAGATTGAGTCTTTTAATGCTAATAACGTCAAAGTAATTCTGCTTCCCAAAAACAAAATAATATCATTGTTGACACAAATCAATTGTTATAGATTTCCGGTTTCCGTTTGGTACGTAGTAGAGCAGTGATGCATATAATCATGAACGAGTCGAGTATGCATGTGAACACATTGTCCTGAGGTTCAGCAAACACTCGTAGACACATGGTTGTAGTCGTCCCTTATGCATTAGTAATTACAGTAACACTGTAGCTATTCAAACATGCTGACACAGCTTGTGATAATTTATACAATGTTTATACTGGCAATCGTTACATTTCAAGCTGCATTTTTGAGTGCTTCATTTTGTGAGCTGTAAGTCACAAAAGTACGAGTACAAAATAGTTTTGAGGCGTATATCCAGGGTGCATTTTAAGCAGGATGGTAAAAATTTTTCTGAAAATACATGGAAGGTCCGGGGCTTGGTCTTTAAAAAGCATAATTGCCATAGAATGAGCGACCAGACAAAGAACTTCGGGCGAAGGGATTCTCCCGCTAAGAATAGTAATGGCCTGGGAATTGCAAAGCAAACAATTGCTAGGCTCTCCCGGCAGAAAATTTTGAGCTAAGAAAACACTAACGAAGATTTGCTCGAAGGCTTAATATTTGAGAGAATTCATTCCGTTCAAGGATTTCCATGCGCTGAAAATACAAAACGAACCGAAGTTCATGATCCTTTTGATGACCCTAAAGCAAAGCATAATTTGACATACACATAGATGTTTTTACGAAAGACTTATGTTGACGTGCATGGCTTCGGCTTGCGAGAACATTTACGACAGTATTAATTAGCATTGTTTGCGATAGACCTCACACAAATACGGATGCAGGCGGTAGTAAACAGCGTGAAAACAATCTAAACGTTTATATTTACTAAGACAGGATCTGCATAAGTCCTGAGTTGCGTGATGCATCCGCTTACCTCGCTAAGAGAGAAGCCACGGAAATTCTAACATTAACAACTAAAACGAGTTACGTTCTAAGCTCTGTGCCTCCAGGACAAAAATTAACATCACTATTTCCGATTATAAAATAACTGGATAGGTCCTGTTGAAAATTCCACGGTTTACATTTGGCTAATTTGAAATTATTATAAAGACGAATGTTTTAAAGATTTAGGACAAATTATTGTGTTTTAAACGAATATTCTTCATGAATATACACAGAACTTCTATTCCATATTTTATCGAAAGATAACATGGCCTTGATAGTACCTGTGGAAATTTCACGGTTTAAAAGTGAAAAATTAAGGATCTATGTATGATATAAAATACATTTTTCAGTTTTACCCGTGGTACCATCATAGCCTGAACATTTTTCATGAATGTATATAGAACATCCATTCTGTATCTTATCTACTGATAACATGGCTGTGTAGGAAAAAAAGGCAAATAACAGGAAAATATGGCGTAGTTTTACTAATCCAGCGCTTTTGTTATGTACAATATAATGCTTATAATATGTATACCCGTTCTGATTTCAGTTCAATAATTTTTCTTCAGTTATAGATAGGAAGTAATGGGACGGATGCATAGAGATAGATAGAGAAAAAGAGAGATGGAGATACACTGTCTATTATATAAGTACATGAAATTAGTCCACGTGATGTTTACTACTCAAGGGGAGACTAAGTTGCAGCTTAGAGAATATTGTAAATAAAATATTAAATTAAACTTATCACACAAATAGTCATTTTTATAATTTTATATTTGCTGTAAATGTATTATTTCATGTAAATAAGAAAGTTAATTTAATAAAAGTACAAATCTTCATAACTGCATAGCGTGTTTTTAAAACTTGAAAGTAATGAAATGGACTAAAATCATGCAAAACAAAACGAATTTTACTATTAGTTCAATGTTATAACGATTATAGCCAAACTAGTTTTTGTAGCATGATTTGTTTTTATTTTTTGAATTATGCAACATTATTAGTCATTGCTTCTTCTCGTTGCTATTTTATACAAGCATCACTGAAATGGAAAAGGCAATATTATTTTCAGCATTGATAGATCTTTTTTAAGTAAAGCTAAGCTGTAATTGTATTCGAGTAATAAGGTTTATGATTATTTCTTTAACGTAAATGATAAAAAACCGCGTTCCAAATTATGTCTTATCATGTGCCAGCAAGCAACATGTATTTAAAAAAGATTTCAAATTTAAACTCTAAATAAGTATCAATCAACTGAAATACTTTTTGAACAAATATCAAAGTTATCGATATGGATAAAGTTAACTTGAATCAGATCAAATGTGAGAATATCATCTCCAGATGCAGCATTCAGAGCTGAGTAGACCACCTTGAGATGTACAGTACAGAACTATGGCGAATCTGTACAAGTGTAAATCGTGTTATCTATTTAGAGCATCCCAGGAAATGAGTTACTGGTACAGAGTATGAGGGAGTGAGTTGAGTAACAAAAGACATGTTGAGGTCCTGAATCCTTCAATAATTAATGGCAGACCGGACATAAGCAGCTTATGAGGAAGTTCTGCTTCCAATAAGATGTAAAAAGTTCTCACACCACACATCTGTCCCGAGAGTGTTTGAAAGAGAACTCAGGAAGCTATGTAAACATTAACAAGCTGATTTGGAGTGGGTACCTCATGATTTAGACTTTATCTCTCAGATTTTTCTTCTTGGGTTTTCTCAAGGAACGAGTGTCAGCAGGAAAGCCAAGAACCATCACTGACCCTAAGAAAACCATCAAGGTGCAGATAAGAGCCATTTGTAAGGACGCCCTGGCCAACTTTATGCAAGGCATCAAGAAATGCACGGAGCTAAATGAAGGCCATCAAAAACACGTGCTTTAAAATGAAGAAGAAGTGACTTAAGACTAAAATGTTTTAATTTGATATTTAATTTACAGTAAACTACCAGTAACTGAAGTTTCAAATATTCACGACGAGAAATTAAAAAAATAAAAATCGAAAGTTAGGGCTCATTTTTTCTTCACCCCGAAAATATTCCGAGAACTTTAAGGCGAATATAAAAGAGTGAAAAACGACTATCAAATGAATTATTTTGATGAAAACAATACGCATAAGTCACCCGATTTTTAGCGAATAACGTCAGGTGGGATACACACACATATTAACAACTCTGACGAATTATTGACTAAAAAATTCATGAGTCCAGGAAGAACGTGCAGTGTACTAATAAACGATTTCTTCTCATGAGCATTTCTGTGACCTCTTAAGAAAAACGTTTTTAATGTTTAACGCCTTTCTTCGGAATTTTATTCATAGTTATTGGAAAAACTTTTCAGTATATTGTTTATGCATTCCAACTTCTTGTTTATGTAGGACAAAGTTCCATGTTCAGCCACTCCATTCAATTTTTTATATTAACGAACATGAACGCTCGTCGAAGCCAATGGTATCAGACACGCAAATGAACCAAATAATTCGGTTCTACATTTATGTACACCAACAGAAACGTTCTGTTTTGTTCAGTAAAAGCATATTGCTGATGATTTCATTATTGTAAGGCTGATCTAAAATGACATTTTTGGGAATTTTATGTCCGGACAAAATAAATCTCGTACTCCTTTCCAGTAGTCTTTATTTTAGAACCTCGTGCAAACGGATTTGTAATATTTACTGCTAGTCTCTAAAATTAGACTCCAATGTCCATCGCCATAAGAAATCATTCTATTTTTGGAGGCCAAATAAAACTGAATGTTTGCATACACTTTCACTGCTCTTCTCTACGGCTCGACCAACGTTAGCAAACTCGCCAATACTCTACTTCCGTGCGTCCAAATGGCCCCTCCTCATCAGGGTCTGTCTTTATTGCCGATCTGTGGGAAGCACCAAGCATTTGCTCGCCTAATGCTTGTAAAACATAGGGAAATATGAGCTGTAGAGCTCAAAACATCGTAAATATTGCTGCGGATGCACGAACACGCAAATTGTCGGTTCAATGTACAGGCGGAAACTCAACTGGAAAGGACGAAAGCATAAATTGCAACAGATTAGGAGACTGAGTTAAGCGATGTCCGCGCTATGTCTAAGAACATAACAGTGCCGTGATCCCATGTTTAACCCGCCAGCCCCTGCATCTGGCTAGCTCTGTGTGGTTCCTGGTGCCCTTGACTCGATCTTAACGTATGTCATTCATGCTTTGTGACTCTTTAGATATGTGGATAACCCAATGAACGTATAAAGTAGGATGTGCGAAGTATTTGAAATAAAATGAATATAAAGTTAATCACCTGGGTTGAATTAGTGAATCATATTGGTTTCCTACCTGTTTTCAAGACACATATATACGTAGGTGGATAGCTTAATAGGAATATACGATTAATAATACATGCCAGATTGAAACCCACGGACCACAAGATGTTTCTTATATTTATGGCCTGCGCAGCCACACTTCCCCTTCACGACTGTTGAAATCATTGTTTTACGTGCACACATATATGAATTTATAATATTACTCAAGAGTTCGTAACTATATATTAAATAGATTTTTATACATACCCTCAATACTTCAAACGCTTCATTTGAAACACAAAGGAGTAAGAAGTAATTGATACAATATATTTAAATTTAAACGTCTAAGTGAGACGCTGGTCCACTACCATTCAGTACGTCTGAAGAACTGACGGCCGTGTAGCACTTCAAGCACTCAGTCATCACTCGGGTAATGAGGCACGACACAAAAGACGGTGCATTGTAGTTCTACAATTACCTTCCTATATTAAAATCATAGTGGGTTATTGAAATGTGCGAGTCTCGTTCCGGTAATAATATGTTCTATCAGTAATTCACTGAAATAAATACAACTTTGTTAAAGGAGAAACCAATGAATTTGGTTACCCATCGTGTACTTGTCAAAATTATGTTCCTCTCTAAGTTTAAACACATTACTTTGGGTCTTTTATAATAAGGCTTATTCAAGAGAAGAAATTTTATAGAGAAGTTAGTAATTTATTATGACCGCGTGCACTTTATCGAATTCCATAGAAATAGTTTTAATAGTTCCTAATTTTCATCTGCAGCGGTTCAAATTTTATGAGTGCATTGCAACTCATCTGGTTTAGGAATGTTTAGGGAGTGTAAAATGGAAATTGGAAAAAATTAATAATTGTCTTCCTGCAAGCCATGTTCTGAGTTGTTTTTAGCTGGATTTTATCTGTGAAGCTAAATGTTTATCCAAAGAATTAAGAGAACCAGCTTGAAGACGATACTGACAACAAGCAGTTGCTTCAACAGTGTTTGGACGCACAGTTCTGCTTTAGGCTAAATTATTTTTTTAACTGTTTATTTGAGATGAGATCTTTTAAGCCGGTAAGGGATCTTTGTTCGAGCTTCATTTTCGACAAGAGGTCTAAGCGCTGTCAAGTGTGAAAGATAGAAAAGGCTACTTCATATGACAACTTCATTCCGGTCAAGTTTTTCAACAGGCGCAATTTTCCGTGATTTTCTTATTCGTGTGCTTCATCGACGGCGTGAGTACGGACGACCAAATGGATCCTCACGATCTGAGCAAGTTCTCCAATATCAGAAATGCGCTCTCAGAAAAATCCGCACTTCAATTTACTCTAGAGATTTTACGACACATCTATCTGAGCGTGATTGAAATACTAAAAGCTTGATAAGAAAATTGATTTTTTGACTTTTTTTTACTCCTTGAAGTGTAACAAAGCTCCAACGTTCTAGTTTGGACTCGTCCCTCAACATTGTCTGGTTGTAAATATTGAAATTGAACTCTCAATGTATTCAATAACTATACGACAAACTCAAATACAAATGTATGTGAAAAAGACTTTGGAAGATATTTCTCACTAGCTCGCTGACATACCGTAAATTAAAAACTATATTAAAAACACTGCATCGTTTTGCGAAATTTCGGTTACTGTACTATGATTTAGTTTGAAATATGGGATAGATAATTACAGAAATGTTATTACTTACTTGGTCTACCACATCGACCTGAAAGTCGTGGAACAGCTACCAAACTTTCACTTAAATATAAAAAAGATAATAAATAAATCAACTTATTTCGGGTAAATCACAGAGTACAGTATAAATACACATTACAAGAAATCGGGGTTTCAAATCTTAAAGCTAACATATTACAGCTGGTAGTGACATTGTTGTTGTTAACCCTAATATCACCATAGTAGGTGAATACAGCAGTGCAAACGATTATTCTCTTTAGGTAAGACTAAGAATTATAAATTACGAGGCACATCTTAGACTGCAACAAAGCGTTAACTTCGGAAGAATTTACGTACAGAGCAATGTTACAGTTTGAGGTCCTATTAGTAAGACTAAAGCTCTTGAATTTGAATTCTCTGAGGGAAATTCTAAGTTGTAATTTCCAATTTACTGGTCGACCGCTTAGTGTTGATACGAACAATTCATTGGATTTAATTATTATTACAGATAACAGAAAACTTCAAAGCGTTTAGTAAAATTGGATCCTACGAATCAGAGAAAAACTAGGAAATTAGAGTGGAAAGCTTGAACTTGTCACAGATGTTAACCATTTATATGTCGAAATAATTCGAGCTGTAGTAGACATTGTCTTGAGGTTTCACATTAACTTATTGTAACGAACCATTTACAAACAATTGAATTTTATGATTAGACTATGAAATGAAATCTTACATAGAATACAGGCCTAAATTTCGTGATTAAATGCTTGAAAAAGAATGAAATATTTGGGAGAACTTCTTTGTAATAATGATATCAAAAGTCACGTATCAGAAAAAGTTCATGTGTGGGAAGAGAATTTAAACATATCATGAATTAAAAGGAATGAAACATCGGTTGTCAGAGTGGAGTTACTGTGATAAAAAATTATAGTTATTTATATCATCCTGTTATTTCAAAGACATGTATTAAAAGTAGGCACAAAAGTTTCAAGATAGCACCAACAATAAAAAATAAATACGGGAGAGATTACGTAGTCATTGGTGACGCTCCTGTAAATTATGACGTAGGAGGTATTTTACATATTTTAGGTGATAAGCGAAACATTTCCTTCAGGCACAGCTTAGAATTACCGTCATCACGGTTAACAATATCGCATGTTTAACGCTGATGATATATCAAATTTAAACAATTTTACAGCTAACGGAAAATATCATCACGTTTAATAAAAAAGGATGTTTCACATCAGAGAAAAACTAAAAAATCGTTTTAGTGTTCGAACAAGATTGCACTAACTCGCTGGTCAAAACTTTCTTGTAGGAGCAACTTTCATAACCATGATTTTGAGCGCCAATATCTGTTCATAATATTTATTTAAATGTTTTTTTCCGAACCAGCAGATACTATGAGCTATGTATAATACTACGCATGCATTGCATTAATTATGTATTCACAGAGTTCTCTTAAGTTACATACACTACAAAATCCGTTTTTGTTAGATGCATCAAGAAGTTGCCAAGTTTACAAGAAAAATCGCAACGGTATTCATTAAAAATAGTACACCAATTTAAAGAGTTTGAGAGAAATAATTAGATAAGGGCAGCGTCTTTTTAAAAGCGCCGTAATACATTTTTATTAGGTTGCATAAAAATTATGATGTGCTATCATATGCTCAGTGAGGACGAGAATAATATTTCAAAAGGCTTTTGGATGTTGAATGAAAATTTTCGGGTTTAACTGCTGAGATCATGTCTTACCTTTTATTACGTTTCACTTTAAATCTCGCAAGTTTGTGGGCTAAAGCTTCTCGACAGAAATATTGAACATTTTCTTCAAAGTATCTGCATTAATCACATGGAGTTGATGAAACGTAATACATTCTAAAGTGTAAAAGCTGTGCTTACTCATTGTGTTTTTAACCTTAGACCTTATTGATCTATAGCACCCTTCAATATTCTTCAAGTACTTCATTTGTTCTGTGCCTGCGTGTGGTTGACGCATGCCGGTGATGGAGTTTAGTAGGAAACCAACAATAAACAGCTATGCTTATTTCTATGAAGTTGCCACTTAGAATGCGATTCCATCATAGGGGGCATTCTTGAGCCATTAAGTGGCATTACACCACATCTAATGGTGAAATGTCCCTCGATGTTTCAAAGTAGGATGAATGAATGAGTTTTTTACTAACTTGTTCTATTTAGCTGCCATAGTAATAGTAATAAATATAAATTAGCCATTAAAACACGTATACATTGAATTGATGGCAAGAGCTTTGAATGTCACTGACTATGCATTTCATACACGGATACTTAGCGTACATGTGCACCTTATTCATGTGTCCAGTGAACTAAGTCATCTTCATACAGCTATTTGGTGTTCGATTAATTTTAATTACAAGGAAAGAGAGCTATATTTCTCTACCTTCATCAAAACTGAGATAAACAAAAATCGGTCCATGTTCAACAAAAATTTTCGCACAACAAAATTTAACTCATTTAGATAGCACATAACATTTAACACTTGCAGATAGTGTATGAGAATTTAACACACCAAGACAATATGTTTCAATTTAACACTCGTGGATACAAACGAATGTTTGTGTTACCGCAATGGACAACTGTAATGATTATCCCTCATTTTTTAATAATTAGTTCGTGATACTGAGTTGCCGTGTTCGAACAAAATTGCACTAACTCACAGTTCAAAACTTTCCCGTCGGAACAACTTTCATAACCATGATTTTGAGCGCCAATATTTGTGTTCATAATACGGAAATTGTAAGCGTTCATCTTTAACCTTGTAAGAAAGTCCAGCACTTTTGTGATGAAGTTTTGATGTTGTGCACCTAAATCTCAGGCAGTTACATGAGTTTGAAGGGCTCTTTCAGAGCACAACGTCAACTATTTCTTAACAATTAAGTATGAATCTAAGGAAAGTTAAAACCTGTGAATGATACATTCAGAAAGAAAGGATACTTCTCTGAAGTCATTTAACACTTTCTCTCAATGTCGAATAAATTTTAGTGGATTTAAACTTAAATTTTCTGTGGAGTTCTAGTTCCCTCAAGTTTGATTGCTGATTGCTCAACTGTGGTGGCAAAAATAGAATGCGTACTCACCAAGGAATTGGAATGCAAACGAGGTTGCCGTGACGAATGACTTTAGGACTTTCGCAAAGTTGGACGCGCCTTGAACAGGAAGTTCTCACCGCACAAAAAATGAAGACGCCAGAACACCGTCACTCAACTTGGTATCATAGCGCCCCGTGTTTACGAAAAAAAATGCGCAGGAGTTGGACAGATTTTTAGCTGCGTTCAGAACTCAGGTTTACACAAGAATACTTTAACACAAAGATGTGTCAGAGTGTGTCAAGAGAATTAATTCTACGAAAGATCCTGAAGGAAAGTTTATGAAGTTTCAGGATATCACTATGCTCAGTATAATATGACAAGGCGGTTCAATGAAAACATTGCAATCACATAACTCGGCGTAAAATGAAGCAGAAAATTTCAACGAAGCTGTATTGTTTCGATAGCGTGTTCGTAAGCTAAATCTTCATATGTATGAACAGCAGTAGTGTAGGCAATAGTGCGGTCACGATGAAAACATTCAGAGCTCTAGTTGGAACTTGGATCGTTGCTTCAGAACTCTTACTTCACAAGCTCAAAATGGAATTGAAAACTTTTAATCTTGTTTAAAAACTTCAAATCAACTAGGGTTGGCCGAAATAGTTGGAACACATGAGTGTAGTCTGTTTCAGTATTCTGTGGCAGTCGTTTGTAGCAGTAATATTATTATGGGATAAATTTCTATTTTTATCGTATGTAATAAATTACCTAATATTTTATCAAATATTTGTTCAATGATTTACAGAGGTGGACTATCAAATATAATTCATATGTGTGAGTTGTTGATCTTGAGGTACTTTCAAATCAAATACACCTAAACTTCCCTAATTTTATGACTATGAATTAAATGAATGTCATTAATGCATTCATTTTTGTAATTTTCAAATTATTAATAAAAATATGGAGTGTAACCAATATATGTATTTGCAAGATATTTTCCCAATCACGCAAAATATAACGAGGAGTTGAAAAATTAGAGAATGAATTGGACCGGTGAAGCATAAACGTGCATTAAATGTCCACACTTAAAGCTGCTGCTTCCGTTTTAGAGAGAAATAAAGAAGAGAAATAAAACTAGCGCCTGACTGAACACAAATACAGACCGACATGATATCAAGACTGATATCATGTTCTTTCTCAACTAGTGATGCTTATTTCACGATGGGGATTCATGGAGTTGCTACTCAAGAAAGTTAATCCTGCCAAACTCGTCGACGAGAACAAACAATGGCGAGGAGCAAAGAGGCTTGCAATTCTACATGTCTTCGTAGGAATTCTACTCGTAAGTGTCCACATATCTGAGGAATAACTTTTCAGAACACCTCCGAGGTATAAATTTAAAATCCTGGCGATGCTGAGAATAATCAGCGATTATAAAGTTAGGAAACTTTCACCTGCAGTTAATAAATAACCAAATTCATGATAAAATCATTAATAAAACCCGTATTGATACACTTCTGTGTTTTTTTCAATAGTAACACTATTGTTTCTATCATGTTATAGAATTAGTTTGATGAATAAATGTTATTGTTGTATAATGGTGACTGATGTGGTATTAAAAATTAATGGTACTTTTTTATGAATGAAATTTATTCGTATAGTACGGACACAGTTAAGACCTGAAATGAAATATAAATAAGAGATAAAAGGGCAGTTTTGAAATCAACATTGTAAATAGTATACAAACAAGTTGACATTTACTGCTTTCCAGGTACAGTATTTAACCAACTTGTTTACATTTTTTCACCGTTGAAAGTTGTTATGTATCACGTTTTTTCAAAAAGTTCAAGAACAAGAATTTATATCGCATGACATTCGTGCTAACTGCGATAATCATGATCAGAAAGTGAATGAAAAATGCGAAAGAATAGACATTATTTTTAAAAATAAAGCCGAATAGATTTGTTAACTCATGAAATTTTTCACTTCCTAGGATTCTTGACGACAGCACGGAGTTTGGGGTTCCTGAGGATTTAAGAAAAAACTTTCTTGTGCTCTTGTGGGAAAAAATCTTACACTACTGATACAAAAGCTGATATGACATTTAAAGGAGTACCCAATTCTGATGAAGCATTCGCGGTCCTAGCAAAGAATACGCGTTAACTCTTCAACCACTGCATTTCGCTATAGAATGATGAAACAAACAGTTCTTCAGGAGAGACAGTATTTCTGCGGAATTTAGCCCCATTTCTCGTATTCAAAATGAATAATACATCGAACGACAACTGAGTGCGAATCAGGCATGCTTACAAGCACCCTGGAATGGATGGCAGTGCTTGGCAACAACAGAATACCATTGACCGCACTGCACAGACCTCCTGCATAATTCAGGTTGGTCTCTAGGAGGGTGCAAGGCTCGAGCAGGTCGCTACAGCAGATCTCGGATAAGAATTCAACTCGAATGAAGCTTGAGTGACCTGATTCCTGACATGAATTATCACTCAAATGGCATTGTACAGTTAACAAGTGGGTGCGGCATGTCAGGCTCATTCTTTCTATCTGTGTGATTCGGGAGGTAAGTTTTCCAAAGATGTCAAGTTGCACCAGTTTTAATTTTGAACAAATGTACACCTTATACACTCGGTTAGACATGGAAAGCGTTTATGATTGTTAAACGTTTTGACTATCAAGAGAAAGCCTCAAATTTCTGGAGACCAACAGCAAAGAACTAACTGGTAAAATAAAATAGAATACGGTAACCAGAATGAGCAGTTTAGTCCATTCTTAGGCTGTGACCCAAGTCCCATGCGGTATAAAGTGAAGACATTAATCGTGCACTGACCTATAAAAACAAACAACCTGAGTCACATACCGACATTTCAGTCCCACACTTACCCTGCATATCATGCACAATTGTCTTTCTGATGGCGACGCTGAGAGAGCTGTTGTTCTGAGTCTGGTAATTCTTTTGCGACCTTCATTGCATAACTTGCACTAGGTTGCCTTCACCATTTCCGCTGTGAGAATTAGAAGGAATTTGTCATTGAAGGCTGTTTGCTGTGATGTGTAGCAGCCTCGTTGTTATGCCATATGATTCGTAGTGCTACCTTGAGCTCCTTTTGTTCACTCAAAAACATTAAACCAGAAGTTTCTATGATTAATTTGCCATGATTATAAGCAAAGTTCATTTTGTATTAACCCCTTCCCCAACAATTTTTTTGTTAAAAACGTTTCTTTTTCAGACTAATTTTCTATTTTGGTTCTATATAGTATTTTTGATGCTGGTTATGAAAACAGTTTATAATTATTTTTTCTTCTTATTTTTGTGGTTAACTTTTTATTTTGAAAATACATTACATTACTTTTTGAACATTTTGTGAAAACGTGTATACACGTTTCTGCCGGGGAAGGGGTTAAAATGCTATATTCCACGCGTAAAATATTTGACTGAAATTCAGAAGCCTATCAGACTATAGTGTACCTGAATGCACGTAAATTTATGTATCTCGTGATCGTGTGAGGTAACATTATTCCTAAATTTTGTGGGATGGAAACCTTTGTTGTTCTGTTCAATGCTTGAGTAATGCTATGGAAGAATTGCGAGTTAAAAGCGTAGTGCATCAAATTCAGTGCACAGATTTTACAATTACTTCAATATTGATTAGTATCATTACTAGTGGCTGTCAAAGACAAGATAACTCGTGAGTTACTGTCGGGTACACCATCTTTGGACTTCAAAGAATGTTTAAGTCGTCTATGTACCTTGCGACTCATCAGTGAGAGCACCCATTGACTATGATACGTATGCTCTCAAGGTTCAAAGCTCCTTATACCGAAAAATTTCTTGCAGAAATCATTAAAATTTCTCATCATCTACTGTGTTCATTTCATCATTTGTATTTAGCAAGAACGTTTAATTAATACTCACCTGTTTGCTGCTGTATTGTTACAGACAAAAGTATGATCGTGTAGAGCTGGAGAGAAAAAGTCGATGCGTCGTGAGTTTTCAGGTTCCGCAGGACTGAGATGGAGATTGTCATCCATAACATTTCATTGGATTCCATACATAACGCTTATCTGGATCGCCAATGGTTCCGAATACTGTGATTTCTGTTCTGTTTAGAATTTATCTGTATGATGTTAAGGTATATTGATTTCGGATACAATTGATTCAAAGGTTTATTTAACAAAAAGTAGGGAGCGAGCAATAGGGTCAATTGATTGAACCCTTTGTTTAGTGGACGTTAATTGTTACCTAAGACATCTGAGCATTGATAATTAATTTGATTAGTTCCTCCAAGCGATCATTTAAAAAATCATCTTTGTCTTCTATTCTTTAAAAATCATCTTTGTCTTTGAGTTCGTCTAGTTCAGCGACAATTATTGTTTGCTGCATTAATTATTGCAGCAAACAATAATTGTCGCTGAACTAGACGAACTCAAAGACAAAGATGATTTTTAAAGAATAGAAAATATTATTTCAATGTATCTGCACATTGATAATTATCAATGTACTGATACACTGAAATAATATTTTCTATTCTTTATTCTTTTCAAAGTACAAAAAGTGCGTTGTTAGTCTACAGAGAAGAAAGAAATGCATCTCATTAGAAGCTTGAAATTTCTGTTCCATCATGGCACAGGAAATAGGACATAAATAGAAACACAAATTTAACATATATTCAATATATTAAGTTCTTATAAAATGTATTTTATTCTTCCTCTTCAACTTGTTATAATGCATATTTTCAAGAATACTTTGTTTTCAGTTGTCAGACATTGGCTTTTTAAGATTAAATTTCATCGTGTATGCAATCTCTTCAGCACAATTTGCTTTCTATTTTTCCGAAAATACGGCACAAATTCTTGAATTTAAATTAAATACATACTTGTTTATTCGACTTTTTGTTAAGAACAAAATCCTCGACACTTTTGTTTTAGGATTGTTTTGAAAAACCCTTGGAACGAAGAAATTCATGGAAACTATAATTTCACGAGAAAATTCGGTCAGTTTTGATCAATTCTGTGCGTGGAATTTGTCTGCTGCAACACCTCTTGCACTTGTTAAAGAAGACAGTTTGCCTGCTGCTTGTATGTACATAGCATAGGTTAGGTTTGCGTACATGAGAGTTGATGTCAAACTAACCGCAGAATATCAAAGATGTAGCATTAAAAGAAGGAAGTGGAAATTCGGCTTCAGTGATTACACGTATGATACAGTAACCGAGTATCACTTATCACTTTTGTCTACGAAAGAATTATAGAACTTTATGCACGTCTGCAGGATTCCTATATATTTTCACAATAAAATACCTTTACAAAAAGTTTTTTAGCACTATACGCAGAGAGTTTTGACTCAACTATCAAATGCTTCAAATATGTGCTTTTAATTTGGAGTACGGCAGCCCATGGCGGTCTCATTCTGCTCATAGTTTGTGCAAACAATATGCTTTGCATGAAGAAAAAGTATTCTGCCTATGTTTATGATTGTTTTGTCTTTTATAATATATGTTTGTGTAAATGTGTCATCATTTATTAGAAACCAAGCTGAGATTCAAATAAGGCCCCTTTTTCAGCACGTTTTGATTTCATGCACTACAGCCAATAGATCATACTACCACAATGACGCATTCTAGGAGAACGTAGTCATTATTGGTTACACCATGATTATTTCTTTGAGTTTAGCTTAGTGACAGTGGGTTTCTACTTCTCGTCATACTGCAAAGATTTCTTTAATGTTATGCATAGACTTCTTCAAAAAGCATGTGTAATCGAACAACAAAACAAGCTAGTTAACTCAGAGATTTTAATGTTGCTACATAATCGCATTTTATTTTGTGACTGAGGGCTGTACTCTGATGTGGGTCTTTGTTCTGATTCATTTTTGAAGCTGCGAGGTCGCATGTTTCGTTTAGCTCATCGATGTAACATGAATTAGCTTTACCTACTCTCGGCCAACGATGTCAAGCAGTCAGCCATCATAAAGAGTATGAATTCCAATACTGGCACATGCCATTTCTATTTCTTAGGGTCACTAATTATTGTTCGTATACTTAGCTGCACATGGATGCATCGTTTCTCTCGTCAGGTTTGTGACTTAAAATGATGTGTGGCTCTCAGTATTCTTCTTCTTAGTGAGAAGCAGGGAAATTTTCTTATATAAGGTGTATTTGACCCATCTTCATTATTTTATCACTATTTTAATGAATGCTTAAGGACTATGCTTTGTTGAAAATTCAGCAGAACGACTGGAGACTGAAATCCTGCTATACTTTAGACGAAATTCATTCAAATATCTTTTAATGACTGTTTCTGACTGGTATTTGCGATGTAGGTGCTCCATTTCATTTAAGAAAACTAGTCCAGTAAAACAAATTTCATTCACTTAAATATCATTATTGCATGACGCTGCTTTTATTGGGCGAGACATTTAATACGAATTAACATCAGCTATGCGTGTGGCAATTTATGCCGAGTATGTACTGCTCAATATGTTAGTCGTTTTCAATGCTACTGTACTGCTCAATATGTTAGTCGTTTTCAATGCTACTGTACTGCTCAATATGTTAGTAGTTTTCAATGCTACTGTACTGCTCAATATGTTAGTCGTTTTCAATGCTACTGTACTGCTCAATATGTTAGTCGTTTTCAATGCTACTGTACTGCTCAATATGTTAATCGTTTTCAATGCTACTGTACTGCTCAATATGTTAATCGTTTTCAATACCTGAAGGAAGTGAAGCGTTTTTCCATCTCGATTTGTCATGTAAAATTCAAATCAAAGTTTCATAGTTTATTGCAAAGGAGCGCAAAAAAGAAATACATCGTCAAAAATCAGAATGGACTTCTATGGACTTCTGGTGACCTAAATCTCAGGTTACGGTCCTGGTAAAACTTTTAGGATCTCAGTTATTACCCAAGTACTACTTGAGAGCCGATGAACGGAATACTTGGGTTTTGGTTTACAGCGTCCCAGAAGCTAAGCGACAATTGGCCCTGAGAATGTCTCACAGGAGAGGGACAATCGCATGAAATTTAGGCATTGTGTTGTAGCTGGAAGTTATTCGGTGAACTAGTAGATCCACACGTGAAAAAATTCAAGTATTTTTTACTGAAAATTTTCGTGGGATTTACCATTGAACGCAGGCTTTGCGAAGGAGTCTCCACATTAAAGGATGAGGCTTTGGTATCCATAATACAATGTTTACAATACATGAATACCCTACCGAATTTTCTCCTATCTACATCATTAAGAGCGTGGTAGAGAGACTGACCAATCAAGCAAGCAACAAACTGTGCTTTATTATACAGTGGAATAATAGTGGGACAATGTGCAATGTCAAACATCACACCAATCAGTTGTATTAACTCTATACCCAACGTCTTTCATAAGCAACATGCAATGTTCAACATCACACCAGTCAATTGTGTTAACGCTAAAATAAGTGGAACTAGATACCTCTCAAAAAGCATTCGGATTAATAAATAACTTTTAATTTTTTAAATTTCACAATCTTTTTGCTGAGATGTAATTAGCTCATCATTTGAAGATCTATATTATATAATAGACAATGTATCTCCATCTCTCCCTCTTTCTCTTTTTCTGTGTTTGTCCATCCTATTACTTCCTATCTATTACTAAAGAAAAATTATTGAACTGAAATCATAACAGGTACGCATATATTAAAAGCATTGTATTGTGGATACCAAAGGCGCCGGATCTCTATAAAATACTCCATTCTCTCTCTTATTAACTTTCTTTTCTTACGCGGCCATGTTATCGGTAGATAAGAGACAGAATGAAGGTTCTGTATATATTAATGAAAAATATTCACGGGTAAAACTGAAAAATGTATTTTATTTCATAGATCCTTAATTTTATCACTTTTTTACTGAGGAATTTCAACGGGTGCTATCGGGGCCATGTTATTGGTAGATAAGATGCAGATAGGAAGTTCTGAATGAAATTAATAAAAATAATTCATTTAAAACGCAATAATTCGTTGTAAATCTTTAATGCATTCATCTCTATAATAATTTCAAATTAGTCAAATCTAAACCGTGGAATGTCTACGGGAACTGTCTACATAGTTTGCAATAACTGAAGGTTTATTCGATTCTGAGTTGCGTTCCTGAAACTGCATCAATGCTTCAAAGTAATAGCATATCTTTTTAATTTTATTGGAAAAATAATGATTGTGTCTATTTTTAGAGTGTACAGTTTTCATGTCTTTCAGTCTTCATTTTTTAGGCTTGACATTCAAGATGACAGAGAATCAAAATTTGGCTTATGTACGCCAGTATTTTTCAGCTACAAATCAAACCCAATAAGTTATCAGGAGCAATGACAGTAAGACAGCTAAACGATAGAAAAGACTTTGATAAGAAATTTTTTCCAATACTATATTAGGCTGTGAATAGTTAGGGAACACAGCACGGTTCTCTAGTGCTTGAGTATAGCAAGAACTGTTCCATCTAAGCATGACTCACGAGTAGTCGAGTTAAGCATCTCTTTCGAGCGTCAAAATTTCAGATCGTATTTTGAATTCAAGTTCATATTTTGAACCTTACAAATTCATAACAACTTTTTCGTGCACAAAGACCATGAATATTGAAAAGCCACTAGTATGCTTCGATCGAAGTCATCCTAAATTAAATTTTCAGACAGTACGTCATTTTGGAATACGATGTTTCGCCATAGCAAAGTTAGGCGGACATCTTTTGAAATATTCTCCTTTTCTTCATAATTTGTTAGCTACGTCATTTTGTCGTCGAAACCACATCTTCGACGACGCAAAAATGAGGTGCATAAGAAGACTTGCATTTGGCAGACTTTTAGGAGAAGTCTGAGCAGCTCTTGTTAAAGTTTAGAAGCTTTCAAGAGGTGCAGGCTGAGAAAGACGTCAGCTTGGATTGATGAACGAACCTCGCGTAAATAGCGTTGGATGAATGGTCGGTGGTGTAGAAAGATAGTTAGGTGTTATTAGAGACACATGTTAATAATTGTTTACTGTTTTCCTCACGCGCCCTACATGAGGCAATGAAACTAACTTATTCACACAGTTTTTGTTATTTTTCAAAACCACAAATTCAAAATGCAGTTTTTTCCTCCTCTCCCATTGTGAATCAGATACTCAAGTAATATAAGAAATCAAACCTAAGAAACAGAAAAATTTACTTTTATCTCTGTTATGTAGTGCGTTGATAAAGGATTTTATACTCGTGTATACTTGGTTAGTATGCGAGGCTTAAAAGTTCAATTTAATTTTGCAGCGTGTTCCTGTAGCTGTGATTAAATTACATGAGAACACAAGGTCAATACTTCATTCATTATCAACAATATAAAGTCAGTTAGTAAACAATATTGTAACAATACTAATGCCAACCGTATGTGAGTGAATTATTTTTCCAATTCCACTTTATCACATGCATCTGACACCTTATATAGACACACTTTTATAATGGCGTTTAAAATATATTTGGTGCAATTAGTACATGAGCCAGCTTGAGATCAGGGTTTTAAAAGAGGCCAGTCCCAATCACATTCGCGAAGTGATAGTTGCATAACAAATCAAGGCCCTCTCAGTATTTTCGTTGGTTCCTCTTGTAATAGTAACGAGTCTTGAGTCTGATATCGCGGACGAATTTGAGTTCAGAGAGAGTTCTGCTGATTTTAGTGCGCTGCTTCTCAGAATACGCGAGCCTAGTTACTTCAAAAGTTCTTTTCAAATCATCTCTTCACAACATTTCTCAACCAGCAAAACCAGTCTAATTGTAGGTGTATGTTGGTGTGAGTCTGAACTAACCCAATTATTCGTTTCATCTTAGAAATTGGAAGCTATATTTATTCAACAACTTTTCGTGCTGTATTGTTTGTATTAGATTGTTATTGTATTTCTGCAATCGTAATTACCAAATGCAATATTGAGGAGGTTTCCTGCGCTCATTGTAGAGACTGCCACGAAATTTAACCATGATCAAAATTTGGGGCCTCGAAAAATAAATAATTTCTAATTGTAATTTTTAATGTTCACTTGTAGATTGTTTCTTTTTCTGTCAGTGTACGTAAGTACTCGTACATATCTTCCCCAGTGGCTGAAATGAGACAATTAAATATGGCAGCGTAAGAAGTCCCTAAGAAATATGTAGTTCAAAAATTATCATATGTACTGAAATGACAGCACCATGACGTCTAGTTCAAGTACTAGTCTTTCATATAAATTTGGCTAGTAGAAGGGTAGTTAAAGTGTGAATGCTAATTTTGAATATTAAGAAATACACTCTGAAGTAGTCAACGGGTAACTTTGAACAATATAAGAGAACCATGAGTAATGTACAGTAATACTCTCTGCAATAGCATTAGTGATGTCATTATTAACACATCATTTGATCAATCCGTGTTTCCATCTGTTCAGAGTGATGAGGAGTGAGTGATGAAGGCAACAGAAAACCGCCTCGCAGTTCACCTCACGAGTCTTGCTCGAAAAGAGCTGCCTATTCTAGCTCAAAACAATGAATCGGAATGGATGTTTTTTGGGAAGACGTCTGAAATCTTTAATGATTCTTTGCGCGGGTAATTTGGATCGATAAATAGTGATCATTAAGTAAAGGCAAACATAGCATTACTACCTAAAATAGACCAGAATTTTATGGCAAGAACGGGATGTTGAACTTTTACAATTTTCGTCACGCTATAAATTCCTAGCAATGAACACATTACGAAACTTACTGTAACAAATTCTTCACACTCCTCAAAATAAAATAAATGATTCAAATTGTGGCAAAATAGCATGGACCTGAATTACTTTGTCCTTGTCATTTTGAAGCCAACTTGCAGGATTTGATGCTATCGCCGTTCCTATTGTTTAATCGCACCGAAAGGTAAATATTCTGTAACTTGATGGGTAAATAACTATCATGCTCTCACGTAACTAGAGTTATCCCATTCTTTAACTCATGGTCGTAGTAATAAGTGACTTTTTTTCGTGACCTTAATACAAACGAAGTTTTTTGTGTAACAATCAAGTGAACCTTAAAGAAATATTGATGAACAATCATGCAGAACCCAAAAAAATCAGGATTCACAACACCAAATTATTAACATTTCTCACTATTCTGTCTTCTTGAAGTCGGACACAGAAATAGGCTCTAATGGGAAAATGATTCCGAGTTCACGAATAATTCTTTGGAATAAGCATCACAATGATGTCGTGCTTGTTCTATTGTTTAGGAATGAAAGCAAAACTCTGAAGGAAACCAATCAAGTTAAGGCTCTCGGCTCTGTCCCCAGCCGTAAAACTGGAGTTATGCACACCAGTAACGACTGCCGACGCAGAGCGTGAGGGTTTTTCTCTTCCAGATATTTAGAGACAAGGTTTTGTGGGACGCGAAAGAAATGTCAGTGCGTTTTCTTATTCTTCTGCAGATGCCCAGCACGCTTTGCAGAAACAGTCCTGATTCCTTAAATGGATTTTCGATGCTAGTAGAGGTATAGTGACTGTCCCTTTCATTTAAGCAGAACTATTGGGGAAAATCTTTTGAGCTCCAACAAACCCTACTTCGCTGCTTCATTTGATCGTTGCTTTTCTTCGCTCGCTTCTTTGGCCTAATGGCGGTTTTGTGTACTCCTTTTTTCCCCAGCTTCATTAACAATAACGAGGAGGTCTCGTTAAACAGTTCAAACGGTTGTGATTACTTTTAGAAATTTCTCGGGCAGAATAGAGCAAAAATGTTATTGTCTTAGGGTTCGTGCTGATCGCATGCGGTTGGGTACACTCGATCCGGACCGAGATTTTCAGATGATCAAAGACCACCGGCTGGGTACCGAATTGTTTTCTTCTTCTGTGAAGAATCTGATGTAGCCTCCGTGAATGTAAATAAAATCACGTAACTTGTGTGAATAATGGAATCAGTTGAGTAAAAATTGTTTTCGTTTGCATTCAATTAAATTTAAGCACCATAGAGCTCTTGAAATGATCAAAGGTTTGTGGAGATTTCAAAATGGGTACACAAATGTAAGTCGCCTATCCTTTATTCGACGGCATGTGTTGCTGTTGAAGTACTGGTAAGCTGAATTCAAACGTCTGATCAGCGTATACGTTTAAGCATTGTGCGTAATCGTTTACCTCCACCCCACAGTTACCTCTCACATTTTTTAAGTACATTTGAGTTTTTGTTGATCACATGCGCCTTAAAAATGACGACAATAAATGTTCTCAAATGAAAAATCCGTTGAATAAACACCGAAAGAAATTTCCTTATATGGTGTCCTTCCAATTTCCAGTGCATGTGAAGTCATTTAAATCATAGTTTTTTAGGTTTAGATTTGTTTGCTATTGAATCTATTTCAATTCAGAAATGAAATCTTTCACAAAACGACTAATAGAGTATTTTACCACCCCACTCAGCAGTATCTAACACTAGCATTATAGTGTTTTTAGCAGTCTTACCGTAATTTCTTCTTATCTTGTGTCCTTCATATTTTCAAGGAATTTCAAGTAAACTCTTTTGTTTTCATATCTTAACACGTATTTTGTACGGAATGCCTCTACGCTGCGATAGTTCGATGCAAATATTGCAAGTGATTTTTCTACTCGCGTGTTATTAACTCGCCTTCAGTGAACCAATATTTTTCATAAACGTCAACACCGCTATGATTTAAACGGTGTCACGTTACAGTAAAAACATTTTACTTCCCGCAGTGCAGTACTGGGAGAGCTAAGAGCTGAGAGACCCAGCCTCCAATGCGCTTTTTCATTTAGAGGGTTCTCTCCGAGCAATCTATCACAGCCTCAATAAACACACGCTGTGACTACGTGATCCTGAGCCAATTTTTCTTCGCGTCTGAGCAATCTTTCGTCCTGCACAGTTCCCAGAGAGCAAACAATAAGGCACCAGCTTTGCCGGCAAAGCCTTCGTACCGACAATGTTTTGTCAGAGTTGCATTGCGTGATCATCCATCAATCTGAGTCTTGCCAATTCCACGTGTGATGGCTGATCTTTCATAAATTACTCTTAAGGATCATGGTAAAGATATACGAATAGCTTCTGGCGTTGCTTGTGTCAACTTGTGTATTAGATGATTTGGGACTTCATCCAATGATCGATTCTACTACATAATGGACCAAGAAAATAAATTGTTTTTGATTTGGATGAAAAATTAAGTGGCCATCTAAGCTCGCTGGGCTAGAACGTTCGATCACTTACTGTATTCTACACTTGTGTTCTCGTAAGTTTGTATTCTTATATAATTTACGCGAATAGTAGAGATTTACAGTGAATTAAGTGAATAAGATGTTGTTGAAAATTGTTTCCTATCTTAAGCACAATATGAATGTCCTCGAAGTGGAATATTTTCAAATCACTTTATCTATTATGTGGTTGGCTGAGAACTAATTTGAAATAACTTCAATACCACTCATAATTATTTGAGAAGCCATGCTTTTGACAAATTTTTGAATGCAAGAAAATCAAAATTAAAGTTTTCTTAAAAAATACGAGTTAACTGAATGGTTGCACTATGCAAACCAATGAAATTCAGACGGTTATCAAGAAATTTAGTACCTCAGTACCTCAATCCGAGTTTAGTTATATACTTATTTCAAAGATAAAATATTAATGGGTCAGTTAATGTATGATAAGTGTTAACAGAGATTTTTTCAGATAAAAATTGTTCACATAATCATGTTTTGTGACTATCATCATGTAATAGGAGGAACAAAACATTCATCACATAAGAAATATTATTTTTAATAAATGATCCTGGAATTTCCTTAAGTAATTATCCATGAGTTTTATGCAATACATAACTAAAAACTGCAGCATGCAGACTGCAGTCAGCTAAGGACTGAGCTCTAAGGGGAAAATAAGGTCATAATAAGCCGAAATTATACAAAATGGGGGAAGACAATTCCAAAAGAATGAAGGAAGATTCGGTACAGCACACCTAATTCAAACCTGCTATCCCGCAGACAGAGACCAGTGCATTAAGAAAGCATGGACTCAAGTTAAACTCCCGAGTAAGGCATGTACAGCAGGTACAGGGGAATTATTTGATAGCGCTCATAGAGCTCAGTCGAGGAATTTTAAGCAATTTACCGAGAAGGACCTTTTCGGTTGACGTGAACTTCAGGGTTAGTGCCAAGACTGGAGCCTAGACTGTAATCACTTACGTACGCGAAAATAAAATTGCAGAGTGATAAAGATTCAGAAGACGATTATTTGAATAAAATTTTCCGTCAAAAAATACAATAAAGTTAAGATTGTGGATGTAATTGCAATCACAGTTTTTGATGAGGACGCAACTCGGCCTATGAGCATCATACCAGTCATATACTCGGTAGAGGCCACAGAATTTATCCTGTTAGTCTTGTTAAAACAGAAAAGACTGCAAGGACAACTCATTGAGACCTATAAGTATCTCAACGGCCATGACGATCTTATCCAGCAAAGGCATTGTGATAGACGATAACATGCGAGCCAGAAATAGCGCGTAATGCGTAATTAATGTCGTAACTTTAGACGGAATGGGACTTTGGTAGAAACCCAAGAATGGACCAATCGGCTCGTTCTTATCACCTTACTTTATTTCAAATATCGAAATGACTTATGCTAGATTTAAAACTTTATGAGAATCCAAACTCAGTATTACTCATTCACGTATTCCGAACGTGATAAGCCCCGATGCATCAAAGTACATCAAGTTCTTGATTGCTCATAGATTTTTATCAGGAACCTGAAAAATGTTGTGTAGTTTTTTAAATTGAATTTGAACTGAATTGTGTAACAGATAATTTTTTAAATGAGTTGTTATGATGGGCATTTTTAAAAATAAATATTAGACACAGGGCAGAGTTCAAGATCATGACATGGTATACGAGTACCAAGAATGATTTTTTTGTGGATTTTTATATAATCCCTGTCAAACATCAGCAAAAAATTCAACACTGAAATGTACTAACATTCATGTATAAATAAAAATATTCGGTGTTATTTTCACTGGCAACAAGTCCCAAACAACGGTTGTAACGAAATATCTTGGATTACAAAATTATTCGACAAAGCATGCATCGATTATTCTCACAGTGTCACTGGATATCTTGAATTCACCAGCAGTGCATCATATTTCTTATTTCCCTGAATCGTCGAACAATTATGCACGAGCATGCAAATGAATCGCGACAGGAATCAGGGGCAGCGAATTTTTACCTCGGAGACTAAATGGCTATGAGTGGGTGAATATGTAATTACAAGGTAGAGAACTGTAAGAACATACTCGTACAGAACAGGTAACGAAACGTTTTTTAAATTTACCAACCATTTCTGAATAGACTACGTTCCAAGTGCAGTGTGATTAAGAATTTCACCAACAGAGCGCGTACATCATTATTATGACGCACTTAGTTTGAGCTTTCAGCAGCAGAAGTATTTTGGTCATAAGCGAATGATATTTTTGATCCGGATATTACTTTGCAAACATGTTAATTACTATCGAGGAAACCCAATTCATATTTTTTTATTTATCTGACCCATTTATTGTGAAAGGAAAAAAAGATAACTGCTTCTTAATTAGGAATAAAAGTAACATAACCGCATCTTATCAGCTAGCAAAATCGAAGACTATTGGAAGCATCTGAATGTATACTTCCCATGATTTATTGTTGTTCAACATTTTGCGACTTGGTAACAGTTTTACCTATTGATTCGAACTTAATTTGTTTCTTTGTGTTGTTCGAATTGAGACTGGTCGAATTAGGAAACAATTTATCCTACTGAAATTAAGGTAGAAAAATTAATCTGTTCCTCGGTTTCAAAATCCCCGCATTTCTTATCTCTGTTTAGTTGCATTTCATTTCTCCAAAGAAACGGTTTCTTTATTTCTTTCTTTGACTTACCAGACACCCACAAGGCCACATTAGCAGCCTTTATTGTATCTTCATTCATTCAAAATGTACAGATCGTAGACTTGACCAGTCCGTACTGTAAGGTCAGATCAGAAACACTAACTCCACTCTCATGTTTTTGTATTATTTCTTTTTCCTATCCATAATATAACGCTAAAGCTTCCTGCCCCCCTTTTATTATCACTTTACCTTTTATTTGGAGCCACAATGAGGACTAATTTCACGAATACATGCTTAAAAAAATCAGGAACAAAGAATAGTGTTCAGAGAATGGGAGTGCAAGCGTGACGGACAGAGTGGCTTCGTCTGCCGCCATTTGTTTGTTTTCGAATTGCGAGTGCCGTTCGAATCAAAAAATGTAGTCAGGTCGATAAGTGTACTCGAGTAGGGAAGTGTTCGATGTGAAGGATTTTCAAATCTCGAGGTACCACTGTATTTCATTTCAAAGTTTTGATTGAAATCTGTTTAAGCAAATAGATTTCAATTGATATGAATTTTACTGATTTTATTGACCGTATTCATTTTAGGTAGGTTTGTCTACATAATTTGTCAGAAAATAAACAGAGAGGTTTTATTTCATTAATATTTATTTATACTACGAGCATCTCAAACTCTGTTTACTTAGTCTCATATTGAAGTCAGAGATGTGATGTCTACAGCCCCGTACCTGCTCTAACAGATCACATCACAGAGCTTGGGTAGTAACTTTACGTACGCACGACTGCATATTAATTTTTGTGATGATAATGCCATTTGCTTAGTAACTTAGGTAAATGAATGTGTAAGCTAATCTAGTTGTATTTAAGATTTCACTGTGTTTATCCATAGAAGTTCAGATCAATCTAGAGCTAAATTTTTTAATAAATTGTATAATGTGGTCTATATCCCTGTTGCATTTTGTGAAACTGTGGATAGACGATACTGCATTTATCGCATGAACATATAATTATATTCTCTTTTGTAATTTATATTTTGACCATTCTCTTTTATTTACTTAAAAATAACGGCCTATTCTTTTTAGACAACCACAACAACATGTCACAACGAAATCTGAGAAGTTAATTTTATCCCATGTGATTATTTTTTTTAATGACACAAGCAATGCACTTCCAGCACCAGAGCTTCCAGCACCAGAGCTTCCAGCACCAGAGCTTCCAGCACCAGAGCTTCCAGCACCAGAGCTTCCAGCACCAGAGCTTCCAGCACCAGAGCTTCCAGCACCAGAGCTTCCAGCACCAGAGCTTCCAGCACCAGAGCTTCCAGCACCAAAGCTTCCAGCACCAAAGCTTCCAGCACCAAAGCTTCCAGCACCAAAGCACCCAGCATCTACCTTGATTATCTGCCAGTTACATTGACTACAATGGTGACGTTTTTCCCACAGATGTATTCTTAGCTATTGAGGACTTTCAACAATTTTCTTTAGAGTGGACAAAGCACAAAAGGCTACGTACTTCGAACACACTTGTGTGGATGATTGCTGACAGTCTTTTGCTAGTTCCACTTCGGAATTCCTGCCTGCAGATAAATAGTTATTTACTATTTGTACAACATATATTGGCTTTCAACACTTTTCGTTTAATTTATTCAATTAAACAAGCCGGGAGTCATTACTTTCTAAAAACAATTGAAAAAACAACACATTTAAGTATTATATTTGTGAAACTACTGTTCAAAGTAGTGCAAGTTTTTTATTAGGTACATTTTAATCATACAAACATTTAGGACGTCTGAAATAATTTTAGAATGGACCACACAATTTAATATGTTCTATCATTTGGGATGATAGCTTGACCCTATATTCACGTCAAAATTCACGTTCAACTATGCATGCCTACACCACACTCGTAATTTACTTATGCTTCAATCACAGCCTTGAGGACTGTGTGTGTGTGACTGCATATTGACGGTCTCAACAATCACTGAACAAAGATTATCACTCCTTTATTACTAGTCAACTGATTTGTCCTCTGAACATTACTGACACTGGTCATTTCTGTGGAATGTAAATAAAATAATAAATTATGCCTGCATACTCATCTTATGTGAGCATTGTGTGATAAATACATTAGATAGGGTCTTATAAGTAGCCATATTTTATTTAGATCCTTGTTTGGTAATATTTCTCGAATGTTTAATTGAGACATTCTTTAGTATATAGTTAATTTAAACTATAAAGCAGTTTCTCTTAAGTACGAGTTCAAATCTATAAGGCAAATTTGGTCAATACATATAAATGCATATATTTTACTCGTATATCGACTTACCGAATTTGCAGGCAATATACACAAAGTCGAAATCATCTCAAGACTTAAAGTTATGAAATGCAGCTGAGTCATCACCGTGACTTTTACAACGTAATAGAAAGTTGTAACATCAAACATCATCGAGGAGTAGGAAGGCTTTTAAAAATTATGATTAGACGAAATCTGAAGCACTTAACACTTTTGAAATATTATCGTATGATCTTACTGAGTAAATGACAAACCAGGCTGTCGCTTCGGGAGAGCGATTTATGTGACGACTTTATAGGACCAAATTAAGCGATGACAAGCCAGTAACCCAGAAAGCTGACGAGGAAGAATTTCTCATTAGTGAAGCTTAATGAGGTGCTTGCCATAGAATATCCAGACCTATACGTGGGTAAGAGATGAATGACGAAGTAACATTTGCTAGGGTCTGTTTGAATCGCTCCTTCAGTTATCCTCATAGAGAACCAAGTGTTTGGCTTCTGTTTAGATGAGCTCTACGCTACTGAAGATCACGCCCTAATGAGCACTGAGAGTCGACCTCAAAAATATTCCCATGTCTATTTTACCTCAGAGTTTCTATTTTCAGAACAGGGGAAAACAGTTTGCAAAATCAAGTTCACCTATGCTTTAATCAAAACGTTAAACTCACTTTGAAAATTTTATTTCATGCATAATAGATTATCCAAACAAAGTCTATCACAGAACTCAAAGAAATTCTGCGCCAGAGCAACAATAATGTAATTTTTGCACGTATGCAGACCTTAACAAACACACACGTATCTACAAACAAGATCAAGCTCTTTCGCTTTGCAATATCAATATTGCTATCAGCGGAAGAAAAATGGATGTTACGTTTCTCAAGCATGTTACTGGCAGAGAGACGTAGGACAATATATGTTTCAGATTTTATATGTATTTTAATTTCCACGAAAAGAAAATTCCCCCAACATTATTGAAACGAGTTTTTGTACTCGGTTTTAACTTAGATTTCTACAAGCGCATGATTTAAAAAAAAACCCTGTTGTACTTATATAAATAAACACTCTTTGAATTTGAAATTATCATTTCAGCTGCCAACTGCAATGAAACATGCATTTATTTACGTTTATTTCAAGAAACCTTGTAGAATTTCTCTAGCCGTTTCCCTCAAGGGGGTGTGGTACTTGCTTGTTATTTTTTTATAAAAAAAGCTGGAACACCAGTTTCTTCTGTGTCAGACTGAAGAATAAAAAAAAAACCCTTACTGACTCACTTTTTCTAGCTCATTGTGTCCGTTCAAACCCATGTTTTCAGCCAATGCCACAAGTCATGATATAGCTACAGTTTTTATACTTTTCTTGGGACTATTTACACTGAAGAGAAGTACTACGGAAAATTCTTTGGCTATTAAGATAGAGGAGAACAACTAAACTAAATAAATGTTTTATGTCTTTGTAAGGCAGTGTTTTTCTGCTTAACCCTTTAGCGACCAATTTGTTTTTCTAGTTTCTACATTTAAGCTCACAATGACCGTCTGTACACTGATGCAATGAAGCATGCTGAAAGCCAGGTAGCCAAAAGAACGACGCTGTAACATGCCGAAGCGTTCAAACCTAGTAGCAACCTCATATTGCTCACTGTTTAATTATTAGAACAATTCTCCCAAAGACCGTGAAAGGCGACCGAATAGTCCACTTGGTCGCTAAAGGGTTAAGCGTCTTGTAAGGAACACTAGGTGCGTGTTTCTGTTAATTTTTTCTTAACTTATCAGTTTAGGATTGAAAGTATGAATTTTCATGGACGTCTTTGAACTCTGACGAATAAGTTATTGTTTGTTTAATTTTTTAATTCCTGGAGTTATTCATAGGAATTTGAATGAATTTTCGAAAATGGACAAACATTTATCACTATTTGGGTCGTTTATTAAGTTGTTGAATTGGAGTAAAGTACCCGAATGTTTTAAGGCAGTTTTTACTATGTCCTATGATGTACACATGTAATGCAGTGAAGGAGATAACTTTCTTGTTAATCCGAGCATCCCTGCAGCTCGTGCAGGTTCACACGCCACCTACCATGCCAACGAAAGAAAAGACTTTATTTCCAATAGAGTATACAGTGCAGATACATTGGATTTTCAAATTCTTAATATTAACATTTTAAGAGTAGTGATAATGCTTATCGATAAGGTCTTAGGAGTAGTAGTGATGCTGAAAGCGTCAAGAGACGCTGCTATTAACACTGACCACAGCTCGATAACTCCAGACTTGAGTGAGAGGTATATGGTGAAATAGTTGTGCACATACAAGGTAGATAATTAAACGAGGCTATGATGTCGACCACAGGCCTGTGTCGTATTGGAGATGTGTTGTACTTTTCAACAGCACAAATTTTCACTTTTTTAGGAACCGTGTTAGCACATAATATTTACGTGAACATAATAAACATGAACGTAATATTTACGGGAACATAATATTTACAATCCAAGGCGATAGCGGAAGGAACAAACTTCATTCCTGGCTCTGCTGAACGAAGAGATGAAAACAAATGTTGTATCATGTCCCTGCTTTGAGAAAAAGTTTTTTGTATACGTATGTCAAACGTAATTTAAGAAATAGATTGAATTCTGCATTTCATGTATGTTGCAAACTATCTAATACCGCGTGAGCAAATTCAGTTTTTTTTATTTTTCTGAGTACTATTTTTGACAGCCTGTACAGGATAGACTCTGTAGAGATATGGATTTCCAATACCGATATTTAATATACCCTACATAAGAACGTCGCAAATTTCTACAAGTACTTACAGACAAAATCAAATCATATTTCTATTGCGTGTGACTTGTTAGTTTTGCTGAGCGAACTGTTTGTGCTATCTCATCAAGAAAAAGCATCATTTAGCAGTTTTATGTAATAAATTTTGTGTTGTGCCCCAGTATCAGTGAATTAAGATTTTCATAATAAGTACATTCTTATTTCATTATAGTTTTGCAGCCCTCAACCAAAAGTAGTTTTCTCCAGCCGACAGTGCTGACCCCAAACACACAACTCATGGGATGGTGTGGTGGTTTGGAGGCTCTCAGTCATTGTTTTCACATGAATGGAATGAAAGAATCTTGCCACCGTACAACCCGCAAGTCAGAAAGGCTGATGAGGAGGAACAAAGCATAAGTTTTTGGAATTTTCCATCTATGTTTGTTTCCTGGTAGATGATGAGACGAGGTTAAAAAAGCATTCACGTTATCCCATATACTGTAAATCTCAAATTTTAATCATTTAGCAGTTGAAATAAGGTAAATGAAGTGAAATTGGAAGGTTAGAAAAGTGAAAGTTAGACCTGCATGCGCTGAGTAATTCTAAACTGAAATTCTAGGGCTAGGATATGCACAGGGAGGTGATGAGCTGTGCATGTGTCTGGCATGATGAATAAAGGAGCAAGAGGAGGTGTGGCTGACAAATTAATCATATTTTCATTCCTGTAAGTCGTAATCACATATGAAAAATTATTCGTGATTCTGTTAGTTTTTTCACCATGTGTATCATTTTCAAAATTAGTCAATAACTCGGAACATGCGAGCGTGCTAACATAAATAAACAGTCCTACAACTACACTATAATAATATGGATATAATGAACGAATTTAAATGTTTATGTAAATCCTAGCCTTACTCTAATTGTCTAGGAAAGGAACTCTTAGTCTCATTGAATTCAAGTTGGAATTTTTGAAATGAGAATGTGATGCTAAAAGGCGGAAACCTAAGGAGCCCAATGAGGCAAATATCCTTTTGAAATCTTTCGAACTCACTGGATGATCATTCCTTTCTGCATGAGAAGAGACGATAGAATCAGAAGGTACATTAAGGTGGGCGCTAGAGTGAAAATTTGCTTAGGCTGCGCAGACTCACGAATACTGATAGTTCCTTCATTAGACCCGTGTTTTCTTACGTACAATGCACGCAACTATGTTTATGAAAGACAAAATGAACCCTGCATGCAGGAATATAGCTCTTGGAATTCGAAATTAATTGAATCTTATCCAAAACAAACAGTTAGTACAGCTATACTATTGGATTTTTATAATGAGAAAATCGAACCATAAGAAACTTAACAACAAGGTTTTTAAACATTTTCTCATCGTCAGTACGTACATCCTCAAGGTCGTAGCATGCACTTAACTTATATGGTTTGAGAAGTGTTATAGCACTGTCACTTATTTTCATCAACTGGATAGGAATGGGAGCGCCTTTCCATGGCCGAGTCTGCCACCGCAGTTTAAAAACCAAAAATAACTACATTTGATACATCAATTAGCACTTGAAAAAGTGCTTGTCTCTTGGTAGAAAACTGTAATATTCCTCTTTGAGTCTACTGAAAGACTGTTAGAAAACTGCCATTCGCCATTAGTTTAGAAAAAGTAATGAGTTCATTATTTCCCTAAGTCATTGCTTGACATCATGAACTGCGAAGGTAATAAAGCTGAAAGGAATGTCTTACTTATTTAACTACCTGAGTGTTAAATTGATGAAACTCTTATCTGTATACAATGGGGCTGTAGAATGTAAATCAATGTTCATCTACTTTGCTAGTCTGCTCCTGGAAATCGTGTCATAAATCTTACTTTCTCAGAGGAACGGCTTCATTTCAGCTGGACGCCACGGCAACAAACTGGAAAAATTGGACAAACATTTGACATCATTGAGGTAGGACTGTGAAGCTCAGGAATCACGGAACACTGTCATGTAAATAATGTACTTTACTTTTAGTATCTGAGCTGCTCTCTCATATAATATAATCTGCAATTTTATCAAAATTCAAATCTCCAGTCGATCACTCCTTTGTCCAAATTTTGTCGGCTGTATATTGTAGATGACATTTTTAAATGATCAGATAAGGGACTTGGTCCTAAATTAATTATTCGGTCTTCAATCTCATGTAGGATAGAACAACGTATCTCTATTATTTTGGACTCAAACCTCGTCTCTGCTAATTATCATCCCACTAAGTAGCAGCAGTTAAAGTCCTATGAGGGTTCAAATGTAAGAGCAGTGTAGTTCCAAGAACGAAATTTGGGTCTGAAATAGAGTGAAAAACCTATTTCTATCTCAGATTCTCGTTCATATTCTAACCTCTTAAGCCAAGAGTTAGTCCTTGTTACGGGGCTTTCCAGACTAAGCTTGCGAACAAAAAGTTAACGAGGTCGAATATGTGGCACTATGTAGAACATTGTATTACAGATTCGTCATAGGAGCGTTGAAGAGTCAACTTTATAAGGCAAATAAAACAATGACTATTTAAAGAGATAATTATAAAACCTCGTGTAACCTCAGAGACAGACTATTCTGAAGTCTAGACCAAACTTATTTGAGTTATTAAGAGGACCAAACTTATTTGAGTTATTAAGTGAACCAAACTTATTTGCAGGAGTGGACCTGAGTAAATATCAACGAGCAAAAGTTTCAATTACGAGTTTGCTAACGAACTTTTTTGAAATGCTGCCTAGAAAGGTTGTTGACTCGGTTGTTCTGACTGTAGTCACATGTAATACTTTGTGTCTGACATTGAACAGCAGTATCAAAATATTCGTATAATATGATGAATCCACGTGTCAAAATACGAGTGCATTTAATTTGGGTAAAACCAAATGCGCTTATAGTATTCTAAAATATTTTGTATTTTAACTTCGCAACTAGAACCTTTTTGTGAGTTTTTTATGTATTGCAGATAATCAACCGGATGCACCCACAGTTGTTCTATTTTCTTACAATAAATGTGACTCGGACATCATGACTCGAAGCGAAATTACTTTTTTATTTTACAGGATGTCCAATACGTTGGACCAAGTTACCGACGAGGTTGAGGGCTGAACTAGCGAGCTGAACAAAAATTCTGCTTGTTCCCAGTGATATCAACAATCTACACGAGCCAATGACAGAAAACACTCTAACGTAAAGGGCATAAATCATTCCAGCAACACCTAAAATCTGTCGGGAGCAATTGACTGTCAGGAAGTGTTGGATTGCATGCTGTCAGCTCTACGGCAGGATTCCCCCTAGATCCCCAGCCACAATATATGTACTCGTGTGTCTCGTAGCTTGTTGTTTAACAGCTCGTTTTTCTACGGCGAACGGATTTGCAGCCAGGCTTGATCCTAACTTTTACGTCATGGTTTTTCGATGGTGTATGAAAAAGAACATTTTCCGTATGAAAACATTCAATGATATTATGCAAGTAACTTGCCCAAAAATAACTCGACTATAACGACAACAATCACAGTAATACCAGAAAAGGTATTTCTTGAATATTCAAATTTATATCTTTATAAACCAGCTATTTCAAACATATATGAGATTGAACTTAACCGTACAATGACATATACGTCTATAATATGATGTTGCTATGGTATGGTTCGAGTTAAATTAAACATTTCATTAATGCATGTGTTTTGAAATAAATTGATGTATGTTTTTATTCAGAAAATAAAAACCTTTCTAGCTTATCATTCATCGAAACATTTCAAACCCATGTGCAATTTATCTCTGTTACTCAAGAGCGAAATGAAAGATGTACATTACCGTCATTTACTCTGATTGCTTTCTTGAATGAGCTGATGAGAGTCGTGTTTATACAAAATAGCACTTCAAAATAATAGGTTATAATTCTGTCCTGTTGCAATCAAGATGTGCTTTAAGGAAGAATGTTTCATGGAAAAGCGAGTGTTTGTTTTTACTGGTAAACACACATTGTGTCACCTCCCCGCGTCCACTCAGTGGCGTAACGAGACCAGTCTCTTCCATGATGGACAGTGGCCAAGCTGCAGATATTGGAAGTCGCTCTTCTGCCTTGAAACAATTGTTCAACTTTTCAGTCAAAGTTCGAGAAGCATTGAAATGGTGTACTCAATTATCTTACCAAAAAGTAACTCAGTTGGCTGAAATATTGCGCAGGATAAATTCCAAATTATTCTAAAATAGGGGCATTAACTTCAAAAATGGGGTGCTGCGAGTATGGCTATCTAAAACAATGGGTTTCTTTTCACATTGAAAATACATCTTTTCCATCGTCTTTTTGACTTTATTTTGTGTTTTTGAACAAGACCCTAGGTAATTATCACTGGTGAAATTTTTCCCTGCGTTAGGAACGTACAGATGCTAGAGCAATTTGAACAAGACCATGTTAGTGCAAGTAAAAATAATTTATAGCGCGTCTGTGTTAAAAAAACGTCTTTCTTTCTTGTACGTAGCGTATGCTGAGAGCCTGAGGTCGAAGCTAACATGGAACACTAGTTAGTGACCTTCCAAGACTGACAATGTTCTTGAGTAACCTTCCATGACTGACAGTGTTCGTGAGTAACCTACCAAGACTGACAATGTTCATGAGTAATCTTCTATGACTGACAGTGTTCGTGAGTAATCTTCTATGACTGACAATGTTCGTGAGTTACCTTCCATGACTGACAATGTTCGTGAGTTACCTTCCATGATTGACAATGTTCGTGAGTAACCTTCCATGACTGACAATGTTCGTGAGTTACCTTCCATGACTGACAATGTTCGTGAGTAACCTTCTATAACTGACAATATTCGCGAGTAACCTTCCATGACTGACAGTGTTCTTGAGTAACCTTCCATGACTTACAATGTTCGTCAGTAACCTTCCATGACTGACAATGTTTAAGGCAACATTACTTGTTCTTCTTATGTGTTTGTATAGAGAGCATAATTAGCATGGTACTAAAAGTATGTAGTACCTCGGGATTGAGATGGAACTCACTGTGCATCTTAATTCTGCAATGATATAACTACCCACCAAATTATGGGAGGACAAAAAAAATTTGATATTTATATCTGTATCAAATGGACTCCTGCTGGTTTTCATACGCCTGTAGTCATCAGCTAGTCATTTGCTCATAATTTTTCTTTGGCAATAAAAAATGTACGCGATCCTGACATCGCAGTGTGATTTGCTTTTGACTATTATAATATTTTGCCTTTTGTACTCAGTTATTATTCATCATGACAGGGCGTTGAAGTGATATTCGAGAAAGGTTGAAGAGAAATTGATGATCGTCTATCTCTGGATAATGGCCATCGATAGAAGTTATATAGAAATTTCTGATGCCGTGCATCCTAATAGTAAAGAATTGATGGGAGTTCAGAGTTCTGATAAGCCGCTCTGACACCTGACGTTGTCTGGTGATGTTCCTCATCGTTTTTTTGGATCATTGTTGGTAGTTTTTTAACTTTTTGGATGAAGGATGTAGCAGCATGTGAAAAACCTGCCGACATCTAAGTTACTGTATAAGTCACTATTGCCTACATAAAGACGATACCTGCATGTTCTTCCGTTTCATGTGTTAAAATCTTGTCTAACATTGGTAACTAAAAAATAAAATATATTCATTAAATTGACGATAATCATATATAAAAACACCATGTACTAAAACATCCCTCGCTCATTGTGTATGACACTTCCCGTGTCTAAACTATGACTTACTATTTTTCCTCTCATAAGAGATCATTTATGCAGTCCCGAGCATCCGCAACAAAATGCAGGATTCTATCTTGACCGACCTCACCAAAGAGTGAACTGTATTTCTGTTTTTTATTATTTCTTTTATTTGAGTGTTCTGAGTTTTTGCTCTAAATTCTACTCAGTTATTGACCTACACTAAGCTTGATTTATCTGTATTTATTACCATGTTTGATGTTTAATTCTAACGCCCATTCATTTAAGAAATAAAGAAAAGTCAAGAGGGCCCTCTCGGAATTACCTCCACCTGAGAAGAGCAGCTGTAATTTAAACAACACACCTCGGGGGATGATGAAGAGTGACGTTTTCCATAGGCACCAAAATAAGGTTTCTGGGGACGTCCGACGATCGTTGTTATGCATGAGACACAACTGCTCACGAGATGACTTTTCTGCAGCATGCATCGCCTCTGCCATATCAACTGATTCTTACCAAACCTTAGATAATAGCGGAGAAAAACGCATCCCAACAGTCCTATAACTTCAAACATTTTATGGAGTTGCATGCCAGAAAAGAATACCGATTTTCAGGAATTATTGTACCCAGCATGGGTTCTGAGTTTTAATAACAATAATTTCTCATGCTATATGAAAATAAAATACTCATGTACCAATATGATTTCTCTTTAACTCCGCTCACTACACAAGTTTCTTTAGCAGAACACTTTTCATTTTTCCCCAAGTTTATTGTATATATTTTTTCAAATAATTGTCATGCCTTTATTTTCATATCCTCACAACACTAGACAGTCATGGAGTCAAGCTCATGCATAATACGTACAACGCAATTCATACATTGTCAAGAAGCAAACTGAGTAGAACATTTTTAAATGTCAGTTGAAAACAGTGGATGTTATAATTCAGACTAACTCATTTACACTCAAGCTGTATTTCAAAATACCAGTAGTCAAGACAATGCTACTGGCCTACTTTGCATTACAGAGAACAAGCTAGAAATATGATGAAAGTATTCGTTTACCATGAATGACAAAGAATCTCATAAAAGATTCTTTAGAAAATTAGCATTTTTGAAACAGGCGGAGATTAAAAAATCGTAATTCAACCATTCGCTTAACAAACTTAAAAAAATTATCACAGAGATAAAAATGACAATTTCGTACCTAAATACAAGAAAAACTTAGGTTATGAGTTGGTAATTCTTGTCGTAACAAACACTCCATCGTCAAGTCTCTTGTTTTTTTACAGAAATCAGAGGCATAGGTGGCTTGACACGAAGAATGCATTTTTCAATAGGAGGCACTGGCCCATCATCAAGAATCTAAGACGCAGAACAGATCCTGAAAAAAACTGATCCAGCTTGCCATTTTTTTCAGAGAGAAAGAGAGCTATTTGAGACAAACTCATTGTTGTTCAATCAGAAAATTATTGAAGAACAATTATAAATTGACTGAACTATACTTACGATAATAGTGTAAAGGAACATTTACGGTCGCTTAACAAGGAACGGTTAATGAGATTTTGTGTCAAATTTGCGTCGTTTAGCTTACATTCAAACTTAATTATTCTCCAAAACTATTCACAATATTTTTCCACACCAAGAATAGTAAAATTTCAATCCAAGAATATCATTAATGGAAATCGATAAGACGAAGACTTAGAATGTAGTCGCAATTTTGTTCATGGTTTCCATTGGAAAGTATCCCTAGAGTAAGCTTGACACGTCAATCAGAGTGAGTAGAACTCAAACTCTCTGCTGCTCTATATACTCCGGCCACTGCAATCCTGCATCAGCAATCAACCAACTCCCAAAGCGTTCTATGTCTCGTCTATCCTGAACAGACGCAAGGACTTGTTCCTCAAACTCAATTAATGTTGAGCTCCGTTAAGTCTTCTCTTTGCGAAGAGAAATTCGAGTCTGAACGCAATGATGGAGGAATGATGTTCAACATGGTGACGTAATAATAGATGAAGTTTTCAAATTTCGGATCTGGGAAACTTCTAGAGATTGAAATTTTTTTTGAACTGTAGTAGTAATATATTTATAAAGGATGAATAAGCTTTGCAGTGTCTGTGAAAATTGGAATTACGTTATATCATTTGCTACCCATTTTTTACACAATACTACTTGTGTTGTACCTCCATTCTCGAAAGAAAATATCATGCTCGAAAGTAAGAAAGTTTCCCTCTACACGATTAGCTGAAAAAGATTGTTTTTTTTCTTGTTTCATTTCGTAAAAAATAGGAATGATACACTACCGTTGGGAAAAAATGGTTTCTTTCAGTTTCACAAAATTAACAAAAATGTAGCGAGGGAAAAGAATGAACAATGCTACCGATTGAATGGGCTGAGGTACAATTATCGTTCTACCAGAAGAGTTAAATTCCTCTTGCTTACAACAGAGTGCGTCTTCACTGAAAAATCGGTTGGGGATTCTGAAGACTTGCTGATTTGTTTAATAACTTTCCTACAAAATTCAGAAAACATGAAAACTCAAAACTTCCTTCGTGTTAGATAGCTATTTCTTTCATCTAGGGTAAGATGCTTCCACCCATTTGAGCACGCTATACCCAGTGTTATGTATGCAATCATAGACCATGTACTTACTAAAAGACGATCAAAATCAAAAAATATCATTAAATTAATTTTAATCGAACAATATCTGATGTACCGGGAAATAACCAAAACCTTATACGAAAAACTATTATGACAGTTTGTGTAACTACGGGAGTAAGTAAAGTCATGCTAGATCAATGCGAGAGTACGATTACATTGTTGAAAGGGTAGCTACCATGGAAAATTGATTTAGTACCATAGTAAATTATTTTTATTTTAAAGAACTAATTTTAACGTTGTAACTGAAACAAGTATATACCACTATCTATGAGGGTTCTTCCGAAAGTAATGTCTCCTAATTTTGTATTCTGCCCCAAGGGATCCAAGAGAATTGCTTCTGACACTGATGATTGAGAGTGAGTGTTCATAACCTGAACTTTTTATTACTTTCTTGTAGATATTGATGGAGTGATAGTCTAAGAAAATAACCCCTCTCTTGGATGTACGCCACAAACAGAGGCACTTCATCGAAGTCTTTCAAGCAGAAAAACTTAAACGAATCGACGTTAACTGTCTCTTGGTGAACGTTTCCGGAGCTGACGCGGTTGATGTCAGCACGGTAAAGAGACGGGGTTCGTCGATCTCAGAGTGGTGACAGAGATATGAATGACAGGCCGAATGGCAATGCACAATCACACCTCCACAAAATGAAAATGAAGCTCGCCTTGATCAATTCAGAAGCGCTAATCAGCGATTAACAATAAATAAAATGAGTGCAGGGTAGGATTTTTGTTTCGATGTACTGGAAACAGTGTTGTTATCCTCAAACAAGAGTTGAGAAAAAGAAAACATTTTATTTGTAGTCCTGCAACACCTGGTCATGCACAATTTTGAAGACCACAGACTTTGTAAAATGTTTAGTTGGACGGTGCTGTCACACCCACCGTATAGCTCCGATCTGGCACTGTCAGTCTTCCACTTATTTGGGCCTCTGAATTACTCGGTCGTATTACTCGGGCAGCGTTTTCTAACAACGATGCCGTCATCCACACCGTAAAGAAATAAACTTTGCAGTCATGAACTTATACGAGCACAGCATCAAGACACATGATTATCGCTGGCGAAGGGGCGCTAAGAATGGCGGTGACTACGTAAAAAAAAATTCTAGAGCTAAAACGGTACTACTACTATTAAGCAGGAGATCTTTCACTAGTATTATGATAATAGTAGAATCCGCAGTCCTTACTTCTGTCGATTGAATAAGTCTTTTCATTTAAAATATCTTTTACAGTCTACATTGTTATTCTCCCTTCTATGAACTATATTGTTATCAAAAAAATACTTCAGCCATTCCTTCAAAAAGTTCTTGTCGAAAAGACAAATCTTGATTCCATTCTTTTCATTTCATCCGTTTTGTTCATTACAAAGTTTAAGAAACTTGAAGCCAAATATTAACAGACAGACAGAATCAATGAACAGTCTGAGATGAACGCTGATTAAACAATGAAGACAGTCAGGAAAAATAAGTACCATTTATAGTAGGATAATTCATAACAGAAATGAGTTAAGAACATTAGTAGTAAGTTTCAAAATTATACACCAGAACGTTTGAGTTCTTATGAAACAATGATTTTTTAATTTGAGGAAATCTTGATTTTCTAATTGTAAATTAATGTTCATGATTAGTTCTTCGTGCCTGATGTGCAACCTTAACACAAAAATTTTGAACCTGTTGCATCATGAAATAGCTTTCCTATTAACTGCACACACTTTCACTTCCAGAAATTTGCTCATCACCTACTTCTGCGAGGTGCTGATGACAGGTGAAATCTGCGTAGCGAAGTTAGAGGAGACTTAGAACATACTACATATAGTTCGAAATTGCTATGACCTTGCTCATGCTTTTTGCAGTTCAATTGTAAGCGTCATCTGCCGTAAATGAACAATTAATTGACGAGTGTTATCTTACATTTCCTCTAAATGCAAGATGTCCCAAAAAAAGAATAAAAAGAATTCTAAAAAAGAATTTAATTTGGTATTCAGAATAAGTTATTATCCACTTTATGTTCACCTTATGAATACCAGTAATATGCAAACTACAGCTTTTTAAAAATGTATGTATACATTTTTGGGGATACACTGTATGATGGAGTAAAAAATGGAAGAATGTACAAAGTTAGAACGATTTTATCAATAACGCTTTATGAATGAAAATTACGTCGAGAAAATTTGTAAACTTTCATCAAAATGAAATAAAATATCGTATTGGGGGGAAAAATGTGTAACGATTATCATAAACGCTACGAAGGTAATTGAAGGTATTGCTAAATTTCTCACTTTTTATCACTTCATCGCCAGCCTTCTTTTATAAATTCATTTACAACTACTTTTATAACATATGAAATGGCCCTAAATATTTTTCTTCGATTGAAACATTAGAATTTATTGAACTCTGATTCACGGTTGGATAATAAATTAGTCGCTTTAAAGTCCTAAAGTCCGAAGAGAACTAAGTAAGTAAGTAAAGTATTAAATTAAATTTTCGTTTTGAAATACCTTTGTATGACAAAATATTAACTTGATTTCATTATTAATCGTTGGTATACTGAAAGGTTCTGATATACACGTGTATGTATTCTCACCTTGAACATTTTAGTGGACATTTCTCTCCATTTTTCCTAGCATCCGTCGAACTAAAATTACCAATGAGTAAGGGAGTTATTTATTCATTCAACACTACGATAGTCTGCATTCATTTATCTATTTATTAACTCAGTACATATTTTAAACAGTTGACTAAAATATGATACTCACTTCGATGGAAATTAGGTTGCACCACAACTGTATTTGAGATATGGAGCCGAGTGTACATTGTTTCCTTATTCTAAAATTTTGAGATTTGATTTTGAAGTGACTGAATGTGGCAACTATCAAGCAATGCTCACAACAGAAACTAAAGTGGTTAACTTGACTTGCAAATTAATACGATCAGTACTTATTTATCGTATTTCATATTAGACTGTTATGTCGAAAAATAAACTGAAAAATTCTACAATAAAACTATTGAGAATACTATAAAAACATAACTTGACATCTCTGTCAACATGCCAGGTACGAACTCTGCTCCTGAAGTAAAGCGAATATTTTCAAGCAATACAAATACACTTCTTACAAGCTAACGAATTTCGACGTAGATCTTGAATCTTTTCTGAAGGAAAGTTTTCAATTTCATTTCATGGATACTGTTTCTAAATTAGAAACGGTCTAGTTAGCCAATTTATCGTTACATAGCATTCCCAAACTACTCGTGCACGACTTCTTGTGATCAGAGTTAAGGCCTCCGGATTTGCAAAGTTTCTGAAGAGAATCCTGCCTGTTTGGGTAAGAGAATTGAGTATAGCATCCAACTTCAAGACAATTCGATTAATTTGGCAAGTACCTTGGCACAGGAATTCTGCTCACGTTATGTTACTGAAAGCTGACTGGACTGTCCACGCAGCAATGATTGGGATGGAAAAGCCACAGATCTTCGAATCAAATTATTCTTATTCATCATTCTACAAAGGCTACACATACAAATTTCAACCTTTTGTACTCTTTGAAATAGCTCCTTATTAACAGTAATATAAAAGATAGTTTTTCATAGTTTATACGAGATGTAAATTTAAAATTGTTGGAAAATGTCACAGAACACTTTGAAAATTAAGTTTCAGTATGGATCGAATTCAATACTTGTAGCATTCTTTGTGATCGTAGAAGAAAAAGAGTATTTTTAATTATGTTCAGAGGCTATTAATACGTAATAACTGGCAACACGATTTTATCGATGTCTATGAGTGAAATATTCAAATTTGTAGACATTGTACATGAAATTATGTATATAGAAAATAACGGCTCCGCTGATAATAAATATTACCCAATAAATATTCTTACGCACATTTAATTTTTGTGTCACACCGTCAACATTGCAGTTTGTGATTAAAAGCACACTGGATTTGAGTTGCAAGGCCAACGATGACGGAGTGCGAGCGTTTGTTCCTTTTTAAAAGGATGGAATGCAATGACAGCAGCCTTAGGATGACAGAATCACATGAACAGTCCATTCAGCGCAGATTGGGGTATCATAGTGAATGAACTTAATCAGTCGATCCACATTGAGCCATAGAGAACGTCCGGTTGAGTAAACATTCATGAGGACAAATTCAATTCCAAGAATTGTGTTTTTCGCAGTATTGTGACAAAATTGTGTTCTCAGTTGCGTCTGCCCTGTACATAATGTCTATCCCAAATGTAGAATAACTTTTGTGTCGTAGTTTTGAATTTTCATTTTAAATGAAGACCCGATAGTAAATAAAGATGAACCGCAGAGGAAAGAGAGAGGGATGAAGAATATGAAACAGCCAAATTTTAGTCTATGCTATTTCAATCATTATAGAAAGAAAGCGAGCGAATTCAACCGATGTGTTTAGCATAAAAGTAACAGATTCCAGTGTGTATAGCATAAAAGTAACAGATTCCAGTGTGTATAGCATAAAAGTAACAGATTCCAGTGTGTATAGCATAAAAGTAACAGATTCAGATTAGCTCGCTTTTTAAATTTGTTTGACATTACCACTTCTACTTTTATTTGATAGTGCAGAATGATATACGTATTTTCGAACGCTGGATATTACTTTCATATTGAATAACTAGTATCACAAATAGATTGAATAACAAATCTGAAAATGAGATTGTAGAGAAAATCATGTAGCCAAGATTTTCCAACTGTTGGACTTCTAATTGCTACATGCGTGATTTTCTTTTGGAAACGATCGAAAATTTTACAATCACAGTTTACATGAATAAGGAAGAATCGGTAATTGCAGTTTTTTCGGAACGTAAGTGTGAATAAAGCTGACCAGTTCTCTGTATTTTATCTTCCGTCTGTCGCAAATCCTTGACAAAAATATTTTTATTTCGCTGCTTTCTGGCACTGCGTTTTTTATGAGCAACAAAAACGCATTTGAGACGTAAGGGCCGAAACTTTGCGTCAATCTATCACGATATTTAATGGATCTGTCGTCCCTCCATCACAATCTGCCATGCACTCAGCCTTACAGTCGTTTTCAATCTTCTACACTGTAAGTTTCCCACAGTGTATCTTACTAGGTGCTAACTGCAAATGCAGTCTCTGACCATTACTCAAATAGTAAAACTCTTACTAGTGCTAACAACGCTACAGGGTCTCCATAAGGTCTCTTTTCTATTTTAAAAATTTATTACAAATGCAATTGATAAGATATTTTATTCAGATTTATTTTGTTGTATTTAGTGTTTATTAAAGATTTTAATTAGATTTTGCATTTTTTGTGTTTCAGAGATCCTGTTTGTGAAAGAGGTGCTGTTGAGTCGCTATGAGAAACTTTTATAAGAGACTTTATGGACACTCTGTATAACTTAACCTAAAGTTTTAATTTCTCCACGAGAAATAAAAAATCAACGAAGGATCAATACTTTTATGAGACATGAATATTTAGTCTGAACATGCATGCATAGATGTTTTGTTTGTACTTTGTGTGAGCGAGAATAGAAATTATTAAAGTAGCTAATATTAGCCACTTCTTCAAATAGGTTTAGTAAACGTCAGAAGTACATATCATTATTTTAACCACAAAATCAAAGTTAGGAATACATATCAATACTTTTCATATCATTCATAGCTTCATTTAAGACTTAATTTGACTTCGTTTTGAGAAGAACTATGAGTGATTTAACTTTTTCCATGATTGTGGCGTTAATCGCCGAAACTACAATTTTTCATTTGCGTACCATACTGAATGAATTATGTGTCTCTCAAAACACTTATTTTTAAAAATTTTGTTTATGATATTATTTGCACACACGTAACGTTATTTGTATTTCACAAATAATGTTGTACAGTGTTTGTAAACATAACATATTTTTGTGCTCTGCTCGTCAATTGCGGATGAAGCAGCAATACAAAATTTATGTTTTATGACTACAATTGATTTTTAATTCTCATCTGAATTTCTGCGAGAACTTGGTAGCATTCTCTTTCAATGTATACAATGAATATAATTCAAACTATCAGTGGATTATCTAGTTAAACTATCAGATGTTACTTTGAAAGAGATTTGTCCTTGGCAAACCACTGAAAAGAAGGCGTGCTGCCAACATCCCGAATGACATCTTCGACCTGCTGAAGCACGCGTTATCAGAAAGCTGCGAAGATTCCACCACGAGCATTCGACTTGGATGCAAAACTGCTGTGCAGATGAAGACAAACATCGCATACCTCGTGTAGAAGCTGTGTACAGCAGTCACCGGACTACTTAGGCTTCTTCTGGTCTCGCGTTGCAGCTCCAATATATTGCATAATAGGCTATTCTAGTCACATGTATAAGGTATTGTGTATTGTAAACTTAATTCCTTAAGTTTCGTGCTGTAACTACTGTGTAGCAGACATCGGACGATGGGAGTAACGCAGAGATGGCAAGCATGGGGTCGCAGCTGTTTTTGCAGCTGCTGGAGCTAACGACCCTCCAACGTTCATATATGAGCCGTCGCCTGCCCGGCCAGCTAAAAGAAATTCAATTAAGAACACAAAAAAGCCCCGCGAGAACATTAGCCGCTGTGAGTCACTGCTTTCTTGTCGGGAATGAACTCTTAAGATTGCGTTTGTATAAAGCGCTGATCGCAATACATAGACTTTCATAACTTCCTGACCGAAGCATGAAGTTAAAACGAAGCATAATTTTTTCATAACTAAAATAACACAAACTTCAAGTAAATGATACAAGTTTTCGAAAGTGCATATATTACTAAGACAAACTATTCATTTTAACGTAAAAATAGTCTTTCTCACGACTAACCAAGAAGAAATTTCCTAATCTGGCTGATTGTTCTGACTTTGACACGCCTGATTGAGAAACAAAAGCAATCTTGAAGAGATAGTTATATTCATCACCCCACCGAGTTTTTAAAATTTGTATTGTTACCAAACTATTTCGACGTCATCTACAGGAGCTGCTACTCAACAGAAGCAAGTAACATTAACTTTCAAGCATTGTAATTGAAAAGAGTGAACGACATTAAACATTCACATGTATACTTTATATACAAGTCAAAATGCAGCACACTTCCCGTACTTCTGTGTTTTTTTTCCTGGACAAATATTCAACTTGCATTTGGAGAAGTAAACAGTTGACAGTGAAACCATAAATAATTGTAAGTACTTATGTAAGATTTTCTTTCCTTTTTTTTCTGTAGACAATTTTGACGTTATTAGAGAAGTTTGAAGGTAAAAAGTTATTCTTTGGTGATGAGAAGATGATGCATCTGAAGGGTATTTTAAAAATTATGAGTGTGGGGAGGAAGATTCGAGCGATGGACTCGAATGATTTTATGACAATATACGTACGTAGTTTTGTTTTATTGTATTACACAATTTATAACTTAAAATGAAAAAAGCCTCACGAGTACGGTGAATATTAAATTATTTTGACTGACTTTGCCATATGAACAGTTGTTAAAACTTCCTTCGCTGAAAACTAATAAATCATAACACAAAAATGTAACTTTTTCCTAGAGGAATTGGAAATTCGTTTGAATCTGAATTGCTCCATCAGAAACGAGCAGTTTGAAGACGTTATGAGGAGGAACAAAACTGTTTTTCCAGCACCTTCACGTGTATCGTTTCTCACTAAGTTTGCTTTCACTTCGTTTTATTTGATAAGTTCGTTTGAGTTCGTTTTTGTGCTATGTCCATGGATTCTTACCTGAAGACAACTAAGTAAGAACGGAAAAGTTATTACAAGGCATTAAGTCATCAAGAAAAATACTTTGTACAACATTGATTATTTTGTCATTACCATAGCTCTCATTCGGTAAAGTTTACACAGTTTTCCGGCAAATTAGATAAAAACCATATTCCTAATAGTGATTGAAAGAACTATGCAATCCCTATGCTTCAGTTACGATTGACCTCAACAATAAGAACTTTCAATGTATACACTAGCTATTAATTTTGTTTATTCATGATTTCGATTGGAACATCAGTTGATACAAAATGAGGCTCGACTGCGCAATGCATGCCGTGTTACATGAGCCCTCTTACTGAACCCTCTCTCCTCCGCCCCTGGAGGCCGACCAGCGAACACATGAGCACCGCTACCTTGCTAATTAGTAGAGCGGATCTCGTTCCTATTCCGGCCTCTCTTGAGCAAGACAAATGCGGTCCTCTGAGCCAGCGCATCTTAATCTCTCTAAAATTTCTCTGACGAAGATCTCTCAGCCACCAGCAGTGAATGTATGGATAATTTTATCTGCCTGCGCTGTACATTGACCCAAATTTTGGTTGATTGAGGAATTTCCTTTGTTTCTTTAATTCAGGCTCATTCTCTAAGACTGGTTTTGATTTTTCATTCAAATACAGATATTTTTCATGGATACTTCATATTGGGTACGAGATATGTTACAACAAGGCCAGGTCTGCGTTAGAAAAATGAGCTCGCGTTACAGCAAATATTTGCAAATATTTGAATACATTCTCTGCATTGGCAAATGACTATTTTTACAGATAATTTTACACAAAATTTTACAGTGATGCAGGATAAAATGATATGGGATGATTGATATCTACAACATATATTCTTGAGTACTGACATAATTGACGGAAAATAATAAGTAATAACTAAAAAATACTTCAATCTCGCTTGCAAGCGGTCTTTATTGATTACAGTCATCCCCTCGACAATGCCAGCCTTTATTTCAGCTTTGTTATCATGATTTCTTGATTAATTCCTCTTTGGAAAACGCTCCACACACAGTAATCCAGTGTATTCTAATTTTGTGAGTTCGCTGGTAGCTTGTTTGGTGTCAGAGAAAACAAGAGTCTGCAAGAGGCGCTACGGTTTTAATCTTTTCAAGAAATCGCTTAGCTCGAGTTAAGCTGTTTTTCTGTTTCTAGACATGAACTGGCTCATTAGACATACACTGGCCCCTCATTAGACATACACTGACCTCTCATTAGACATACACTGGCCCCTCATTAGCTCATTAGACACGCACTGGCCCCTCATTAGACATACACTGGCCCCTCATTAGACACGCACTGGTCTCTCATTAGACATATACTGGCCCCTCATTAGACATACACTGGCCTCTCATTAGACATGCACTGGCCCCTCATTAGACACTCACAGGCCCCTCATTAGGCACGCACTGGCTTCTCACTAGACATATACTGGCCCCTCATTATATATACACTGGCCTCTCATTAGACATACACTGGCCCCTCATTAGACATACACTGGCCCCTCATTAGACACGCACTGGTTTCTCATTAGACATATACTGGCCCCTCATTATATATACACTGGCCCCTCATTAGACATATACTGGCTCCTCATTAGACATGCACTGGCTTCTCATTAGACATGCTCTGGTCCCTAGTTAGACATGCACTGGCGCCTCATTAGACATACGCTGGCCCCTCATTAGACACGCACTGGTCCCTAGTTAGACATGCACTGGCCTCTCATTAGACATGCACTGGCCTCTCATTAGACACGCACTGGCCTCTCATTAGACATGCTCTGGTCCCTAGTTAGACATGCACTGGCTCCTCATTAGACATGCACAGGCCTCTCATTAGACACGCACTGGCCTCTCATTAGACACGCACTGGCCTCTCATTAGACACGCACTGGCCTCTCATTAGACACGCACTGGCCTCTCATTAAACATGCTCTGATCCTTAGTCAGACATGCACTGGCTCCTCATTAGACATGCTCTGGTCCCTAGTTAGACATACACTGGCCCCTCATTAGACACTCACTGGCCACTCCTCAGCACACGGCCTGTATATGCAATGATGTCTCTTTGCAAACGAAAGTGTTTTATAACATGCCAAGGTATACGAGAAATATCCCGAAAAAATAGTGTGCATAATCATTAAGCACCCAGCTGTAAAGCAAAATACAATTCTCTAAGTGCTTTCGTGACAAAAGAAGTCATATGACCATATGAAATATGGAACAAAATACTTAGTAAGAATGTTTCACTCTTTTCCTGAAAACGCAGAATAATTTTCTAAACAGGCATGGGAAGTGAGAGGTAGATAACTTCTCAGAAAGCTACTGGTTCCAAGTCAGTTTTTCGATCTCCTTAATTGCAAATAGCGCTTAGCTGGTGAACTATGTCCTAACTCTGCTTTTTCAGTCAAACTCCAATAATTATTCAGATGGGAGTCACTCTGAGCTGATTAGCAACGAATGACCTAAAAATTGTTCGTTTCATCGGTCATTATCATCACTGTTCATTCAACATCCACCCTGATTTCCAATTCCTTCTTGATTGCGAACGCGAGGAGCGGATGGTATGTTTGAAATTAGATGAAAGAGTTGGTTGATTTGTTGGAAATCTGGAAACATTTATCATTTAAAAATGGCTAAGGGCGTATTCTCATGTATTATCCCAATAGATAAAAAAAAGTTGGCCCTGTTGGCATCCTCATTCGGAAGAAAAAATTTGGCAGCTTTTTGCTCCTTTCAAAACAGTGTCACAGTATTGAGCCAGACAAAAATGTTTTTCATTGTGAGCGAAGATTGTCTCAAAAGAGTCTCGTCTTGTTTTGGTTTTAAGTTCTACGTGCTTTGCTATTACATAGATTCGCGACATGCATCATAATAAAATGGAGGAGCCTCTCCCTCAATATGGGCTGGATTTAAGTAAAACGACAGGAATTTATTGCACTGAGATAAGTGTTTCGACTAATTTCGATCCTGAAATCGAACATATTATTACAAAATAGGGGTATGACTCAACTCGTCTTCTAACCTTCATCGCACTAGATATTTTATGCAAGCTTGTCCTCTACGAGCTTTGCCACTGTCAGTTTCAATGAGTGTTTTTCCTTTTGAACATGAATAAGACGATCTGTATTATGAATATGTTTACACAGTGTACGTAATTTTAGACGTAATTTTTAGACTGAAATCATGGATTTGAAAAAATGCACTTCGATGATTTCATTTTATTAAGGTTTAAAAATAAATTCTGACTTTAAATTGGGAACTATACTTCTGAGCTTGAATCTGAAAAGGAAGGTAGGCTGAAACTAGGCAGCGGCTTGTCGAACTGTTTCCACATTCATTTCCCTGGCAGTTTTGTAAACTCGTTTCCGCAAGTTTTAAATGCCGTTGGCTTGCACTGATGGATGATGAATTATAGGCTGATATCGGGCTATGAGTAGGCCAAGACTGTTCATAACGGTGACTGATAGCTCAGTCTGATAATATGTCTGACAAAAATGAGAGGTTCATATTTGTTGGCATAGCAACTAGGAGCACCACTCTGATGATAGTAAACAGCGTCCCAGCCAAATTTAGGTAAAAATAGTTCATGATTTACACAGTGAATTTTAATTCCAATTCAGGTATTTTTCACTCAGGTATCCTTTGCTCTCCAAAATAAATTCTGATTTTAAGAAGTACATATTTGAAGCTACACATCCAAGTTAAACTTGAAAAGGAACCACACATTTCAACTCTTTCTGGAAATTTCTTCTGGATGACAGAATGTGGTATCAGCTCTCTCAAATCAATGCAACGGCTTTATGGAATTCTATTTACTTCAACAAAAAAAGCTTGTAGACACTGGGAGTTTGGATCGGAAGAAGGCTTATGGGGAAAAAATATTAGATCTTAAAACCGGAAGGATCATGACATTGATGTTGAACAAGAAATGGAACAGTGTCTGGTGAGTTGTAGCCAGAGTTGGAATTGGAATGGAGACTGTCAGAAAAATCACGCATAAGACCGGTGCCAAAGTTTGCCAGTTTGCCATAGGAGAAAACTCTCGGAGATGAAGGATCTGAACAAGGTAAGGACGATGGAGTTTGCCACACGGCATAAGTATGGCAAGATTTCGAATGGAAAAACAGCTTGCAGGATACATCAATACTGATTTCAGTGCCATGGTTAGACGGTGTGCGACTTTCAGCATTAAGAATGATGTTGTCTAGACCAGATCTCTGGAGGGGGCAAGGGAACTTCTTGAATTTAAGCAATAGTTTAATGATTGCCTATTGATGTGGGGCGGGGTGATGTGGAAGCGTATCACTTCAGTAGATGGTTATATCTTTTTGTCAAACAAAAGAGGATTGAGAAATTTTTTGTAATTAATGATCAATTTCTAGTCTAGTGTCGTGGCATTTTGTTGCTTAATGTAAATTTTGTATGCAATAAATGATGATATATTACATCCTGAATTTGGCTGGGTCATCCATCAGAATCCCTGTTTACTAGCACCCGATATCCAAATTAAACGAAAATCAGCAAATTTTCGTTTGACAAATTGAGGTAGTTCTCAGAATTGGCAAGTTCATCATTAGTAAATCACATAACCAATAACACCCAACCGTCCGTAATCGCTGCTCATGACATTTACTTGTTTGTACTTCGTGTTATTGATTCATACCCGAAAAAAGGATTTTCAGCTCTTAACTTTCTAGAGTTTTGACAGTCAAGTTGTTGCTTATACCCCAATATTATGAAAATGATGACGGTACGCTTCTATTTTGAGATTCATGATACTGAAGAAAAAAATTCTTTTACGCTGGGATGTTGATACATTTCTGTTCCAATTTCCAATCCCTCTCTCCCTATTATTTCCGCTCCAAGGTTCTCTAATCCAGGATGCTATACTGTCGAAAATCTATCTGGTAGTCGTTAAAACTTGATATAGATTTTGTACATACACACATATTTATGTTCACGGGAGTTAATATCTTTTAATCATGTTTTTCCATAAAGTTACATAGGGTCGTATAACGTAGCTAGTAGGAAAATATGAAAATTATTGTCACCATGACAAGACACAAAATGAAGTTGGAGTTGAACCTAAAAATGTATCCACAACACGTCAGAAAATTTTGTCATATTCCTTAAAAATTTTCAAAGAGACCAAGCAGTACTGGGAACACACCTACTTAAACCTGCGCGTAAGAAAGTATGGTAAATGATGTCCTATAAAACTTCAGTAAACTTTTGACCGAGATTACGTATTGAAATCAAGTATAATATTCACTTCGAAGAATGTCTGCTTAAAATCTTCGCGAAGCCAAGCTGTAAATGATTCATTAAACCACAAGTGGGTATACATTTATTATTAATGTCTTAGACTTTATTTTGGTTTGCATACCATTTTAATATACCTGTAATTTTCATTACATATTTGATGCCAATTTTCTAAATGTTGTGAGAAGTTGGCCGTTAAATGTTCGAACAGAATTCCACTCCTCTTCATTTGACATAACGAAGAGCACATCTGGCTAGAATGATTTAGCAGGAATATTTCAAGCCAAGGTGAAGCTTCATTTGAGGGAATCAAATGCAATGCAGTAATGAATTACGAACGAGAATTTGTCAGGGAACACAACTTGTTAATAATAATAACCGAACTGTCTTAGTTCTTAGCGCTTTCTTCAGTAATTTTTTCGCGTTCATTAAATAGAAATATTTCTTCAATACATTACAATATCTGATTGTGGAGCAAAATAGCCAACGGAGTTATAGCACATGGTCGATATCTTTCTAAATATTTGGAAAAGGAAGGCGCTGTGTCTGACGGGCCAAATCCCTCAAAAACTGTCCTACTTTTTTAGTCGTCTGGACCGGACGCCGTCATATTTCAAATATTTTATCTGCACATGAGCCAGTCTTCCGGAGCTTTTCTATGAAAAACGTCAACATGTTTCTGAAAAATATTTGGTCCAGGTCTCAATGTAATTGATTAGTCAAAACACAAAAGCAAACATAATTATTAATAACGTCTTAGGTTGAACTCTGAGTGGCTTACGACTTAAATATACTTGTTATTTTCATATGATATATGATGGCATATTAAAAGTTAATTTCGGTTTTGTACTGAAGATACATATCTTAGATTAAGAAATTTAAATTTATTTATATAATTAAGACACATGATCATTGTGATACTGCACTGATGTTCCAAAGTATAGCTAAGATGCTTCATAAAAAAGTTCATTTGATAATGCTCTGTTAGTGAGCTATTACGTAGCATAGTTAAACATAAAATTATAATGTATCACTCCTGTAGTACTTTTCTTTATTTTATTCCTTTCTATTTAAAGATTTTGTGAGTTACAACGAGAAGTAGGCGCCTTTTAATACAAAGTGCTTCTACACTTATACAAATGCATCTATGCAGCTTGTTTTCTGTGTCTTATGTAGTATGGTGTCGGGTAATTTAATCCTTTAATTGCTTTCGGACTACAGTCTTTTACCGAACTCTCAGCTGCTGCTTCTTCATGGCTATCTGAAAGAGAAATAGTGCAGCAATGTTTATGTCAGGAAGTAATTACTGCTATTGTTAACTGAAGGTGAACACAAGGGAATCTTTCTTTCGAGTGCACATGCCGGCTGTTGCCGTAGCCAGTTCCAGTCAGTGCAAGATATCCTCTCTATCAAGAATAGAATAGAACAAAACATCAGGAACAAACCGACTGATTCTTTTTTGGGTTGCTGCCAAGTTTCAAGCCGTTTAAAGTTAAAGCATCAACCACGCACGTGCATCTTGATCAAGCACAGACATTTCAGCCACTGGCATGCACCTCAATCATACACAGGCACCAGGAGTGAAGAAACATAAAAGAGGGATGCTAATTATACTTCCAGTCATCAATTTTTACTCAATAATTACCTGACTGACATTGCACAATAATTGTATGATTCTTGTTAAAATATAGTTACATGACTTTTAACACTCCATAATTATACAACTTGCAATGCGCAGTTGTTGCATGACACTCATTACATACTGAGTACATGACTTTTTGTACAAAATTATTATAGAATTCAAGAAAGTACATGACTCCTAGAGCACACAATGTGGTATGTGGTAAGCAGTCATACAACTCATGGTATTCACAAGATATACAACATGTCGTGCGAAATGTTAAGCTCGAAGTGCTCAATAATTACATACTTGTACTTATGATCCCAAAAATAATTGTTACTCTAACTGTGTGACTCGTGGTGTGCAATAATTACGTCACTTGTGGTCCTATAGGTACCACAGGTCATGAAATGATTGTGATCGTAATTTCCGCGAAAAGTTCTTTGATGTAAGTGAAATATCATGCAAGACTAATGATTTGTTTTCATTCAGATTTTAAAATATCATCCGTATTCGACTTCCATCATACCATCACATGCTATGGTCAGCTACAAAGACTGCATTGTAGTCCAGATTTTCTAGTTCCATAAATGCCATTGTGAACGATACAAGTACCCAAAATCTTTTACAATGTGAAAGCTACTTAAGGAACGACTTCTGACATGTGTCTCTTGGACAGGGCTGTTGTCCTACCGGACCCATCTCTTTGTTGTCAGCATGGGCCAGCTGCAATGCTGCCTGACTTTTTAAGAAAAATCTGATGGTCATTAATGAGGTGTAGCTAGTCATCATGACAGTTGTTGGCAATCTATGAATGGTCCAAGCGACGGCTGGGAGCAAGTGTATCTGGGAGTAAAGAATGACATTTCTGCACAATGTTCATCATGTCAACCCAGCTCATATTTTACGGTCAGACAGCCTTAGATGTTATTTTAGAAACAATTCTGAGCCAGTTTTCTGTTTTTAACTTGTTTGACATTCATATATGATGATCTTGAGAATTTTTTCAACCTACTCGTACAACCACGAACTATTTGGAGCGCTTGTGATAGATGAAGGTTTCCCCGGAAATTATAGTTCATAGTAGATGAATTATATAATAACATTGCCTGCCTTCTTTTCCTTAATGGATTTTTAAGAGTATTTGATAGAATTTCGACTATACTCAGGAGTGAAGGTTTACTTCCATGACACGACCTTCATGGATAGAATTATATCATCTGTGCAAATATAGACCCAAATTCTCTTTCTGTGTATCGAATCTTGAGATTAATAATTTCCCTGACATATCTCTAGCCTGGTTATCGATTTCACAGACAGTAAATTTCAAAATCCAATTAGCTGGTTGCTATTAGCGATTATTTTACAATGGCGATCTGATTTCTTCGTGCGGTCTATAATTTTTCAATTTCATATAGAAAAACATGCGAACGTTTATATCGCTCCATTGACTAAATTTCAAATAGTAGGAGCACAGGATGTTGTAAATTGGATATAGTGCAGTGATTTATGAAAATTAACCAACAGAGTACGAGTGAAAATGTTTTGGACATCGTGTCGTTTGCGGGGTTTTCAATGAAGGGTCCACTCTGATCACTGAATGGACAAGTTAAGAGCTGCCAGAGAAAGCTGTCACGAGTATATCAGTACATTTTGGCAGCTCATGATCTCATTTTTATCACAGGGCAAGAACAAACAAATCGTGCAGCTAGCACGCAAGATCGAACCCTGCACGCTCACGAGCAGCTTGTTCAGTCAGTGTTGCCTTCTAGCATAAAGGTAGCAATGTTCAGTCAGTGTTTCCTTCTAGCATAAAAGTAACAAACAGAAAAGAATTTTCTTGTTCAGAAGAGTTCAAAGTGCTTCCGAACAAACAGCTAAACGAGCTAGGTCTCTCAGAACGGGCTGAGGAGATGCGGTGAGTTTATGTTTAATTCCTTAGAACAGTTTTGTTTCAGTATACTCTAGATATATTGACTTTGATGATGGTACTAAAATTTATCAATATATTTTATAATAATCATAACAAACGGTGAAATTTGGTTTTGTGGCCAGTGTCACAGCGACCAGGAGGGTTGCGTGTACCCAAACAGGGACAGTGTACAGGTGAGGGCATCCAGGTTCAAGACTTGAAGAGCATCCACTTTCCAAGGTCTAAGAAAAATTAAGCAAGAAACGGCAGGGGATATTCGAAAATCGTCTATGATACGCTTGCTTATTAACCATTGAAAAAAATATTATGAGTCCCTCTAGCAGGACTGCACCTCGTCTCTTTCGCCAAAGAAATCGAGACTTTCTCCAAGTTAGTACTCCAAATTCTCCTTGAAGGCGAATTGATCCCGTCATCTAAAGACCTTTATTCTTTTGCACTACGATCACTTTGAAAAGCAGGCCTCCAATTAGACTTCACAGACTTTGAGGTAGCTAAAGTCAAGAATCCTGAAAAAATAGACCGAAATCCATCACCAGTTTTTTTAGGCAATTCTGAAAAGAGGTCCATCAAGTGAAAAGCGTTTTGCATAGATGGCTATAGTTAGTAGCTAAATTAGGTTTTTGACGCAATAATAATTATTTTATTATTCATGGTAAAAAACTTTTTCATCAACTAATAAATACTAGGAAATTACACGACGAGTTAGCTATTAAATATCATGTAGCATGTTTCCATGAATGAATGCATCCAACACAACTCCCACTTTTTCTTTCACTAAGCGCCTGTGTTTATTCGAAATTGCGCTTACAATTATTGTTATTGTATCGTACAAAGTAGAAATAATGAGCTCAGAGCAGCCGCTCTAATGAAAGTAAAGTGTTTTCACGTGGCTGCCATAAGTTTACTCAGTAATTTGCGAACTGAATCCGATTACTCTCACTGGAGGTGCTAAATTATCGCCTAATAATCTATTTAGAAAGTAGGTATTAAATTAGACTACTCTGTTGCGGGTGCAATGTTTTATGATGAACGATTAAAACAGGAATGGCTTCGTTATTTACGAGCGACAAAAATTTATTTGAGTTTTAGAACAATTGATTTAGCAGTCCTAGAACAATTAATTAGAACTGATCACGCCTGAATTTTGTACTTGAAAACATTCCCAATGTTTCAGATACTGTAACTTAATTCCTATGTTTTTTCCGGTCTTCATTGTGTACTGTCACGCAATGCAGACGACAATAAGATGTGCACGATACTCAGGCTAGTGAGTAACATGAGTTAGCATGAGTTAACATGAGTTAGCAGATAACATGAGTTAGCATGAGTTAACATGAGTTAGCAGATATCAGAGATCACTTAAGCAAGCATCAGGGAAAGATAACTATACGATCGTACAGAAAAGTATTCAGCATCGAACCCATTTATGCATTAAATTTCATAAGAAAGATCAACTACTTTAATATTCACTCATGAAACTGTTTTAGATAGTCAAAGTTACCAATACGCATTCGTATTTAACTCACTCAAAAGTATTATTTAAACTTGAATCTTTATACCTATTGGTATGAGCAGAGTAAAACACACAAATAAGCATTCTTCAATTGCTGGAGTGTGATCCAGTTGAAAACAGATATTGTGTAAATATTATTCACATTTTTAGATTAATCATCAACAGAAAAAAATAAATTGCTTACTTGTTTAAAATTGATCTCATATTGCACATAACATTGGAAATATCATGGAAGATACGTATTTCTATTCAATGTATTCAAGTACATGGGCGTATGCATGTTAGATTTATCGAAAAGAAGTTACTTATTTTGCATAACATTTCCTTGAGTCAGAGGAGTTGCGTTACCAACACTTGAGTCTTCCCACAAGAGTATGTGTAATTAATATTTCTGCTCACACAAACATTTTAGAATCTTCAAAATTCATTTTCTTCATCTAGCTGACGGAGGATGACAGAATAACGACGTAATTACAATTCAACCCTCGATTAACGTAAGTTTCAGCACATTACCGAAGACTGCGCTAGTTCTGGTGCTAGTAGTCGTTAATTCTACCAGAAGTTAGACCGTGAATTCTACAAGACGTTAGACTATGGGCGAATCCATCATCATAGAAAATAGAAGAAAATTCGACAATCAAACATGTACAATTAATAAAAAACGGTTGCCTTCCAAAAATTTGTAGGTATAGATTCCCCACAGACATCTTACCCAGCTTCAAATTGAATGAACGAGACTACCAAAAATACGATTTAAAACGATGTATGTGTTGAAAAAGAGAGAAAATTTCCCGTACATTTCCTCTCGTGAACTCTTCGAGCAGCCGTCCCGTAATATTTGCCTTTGCTCCATTTCAAGGCGCAACTTGCTCCATTTCACTGCTACCCGTAGACGTAATCAATCAATCTTGACGTGCCTTTCCACTAAAGTTTCGCTAGCCTTGTAAAAGATTGAACGAGGTCAAATGGGTGAAATTTGAGCACACGTGAAAGGTGCTGAGCGTTCTTTCTAGAGTTTGAGAGTGTTCGAAGCTTGTTTTTTATATGATTGTATCCTTGTACAGTTGAAAATTGTGCTGATGAAAAGGTGATAAAAACTGCAAAATTTCTCAAGTACTTAGACAAGTAATTAGAAAACTGATCATTATTTCTGTATAAGTAAATCACATGTTCATGTATTTTCATACTGACAGTAATACGGCATTGTCCTTTTTTCTAAATAAGGCGGACTAAATGATGAATATTTTACGATGCTTGAGAATAGTTTTTGCCTTAAAGTGTGACTTGAGAATGATAGGTGTGGTTTATATTAAATATTTAAGCAGGTATATCTACTTAGTACTTTGAATATCTCTTTACGAAATCGAATAGCAGGTCTATGTACGTTGCTTCAAGATGTTGTAGAATGTTATTTACCTAATTTCATTCGCTGTGTTATTCATCAGTGCCCGTGATTACGATAAAGAAATTTAGGCGTTGGTTGCGCCACCAGTATGAGATCAAAAAGGTTTTTCTCGATCCGGTGCACAAATTTGAACTACAGATATTTTTACACCATCGCCTGGATGGTAAAGTAAGTTAATTTTTCTCTCGTCCATATGTTTTATTTGCATCAACTCGTATGAATCTAAGACATACTGATGGCAATAAACAAATGAACCCTAGACATGTAGAAAATTTCTAAATTATCCATTTAGTATTGCCGCAAAAATTCTCTTTAAAAACTCACATCTGTAAGTTCAATTACTCTGCATATTTTATTACCCTACGAGATTCTCTTTAAAAATTGAAAAGAAATTATTCTGACATCCATTATGTGTACTAATTAACATCCGTTGAAAATGCATCAGTTGAAAAAGGCTTGGTGATTCACTATGTCATATTGCACAGTTTGTCATATTCCAATTTTCTCAGTTCGCTCATTAGACTTTAAAATGCATCACAATCAGCAATTTGCCTTCATCAATAGTCAGTCCCCTGTTGTTCCGGCCATATTGAGAACACGAGACATCAGAATTTCAATTAAGCTTGCTCACACCCTAAAGCTTTGGTTGATATGCGAAGGCAACCTTCATTGTGCAGAGACCTGTTATTAGCGCGTGTATAAGAGAAAAAAATTCAGCCCTGGAGGCTGGTGGGAGCTTGTTCTTCAAAGGATAGTAGGGATATTACTCGCTCATACGTATTTTTGAAGCTGTTGTTTGAGCTTGTTCATGGCATATGATTGAACAGAGTCGAGACTGTTCAGTGTTCACCGAACAGTAAAAAAAATATATTTTCCAAATGTTGAACGGAAGATGGGTTTCAGATTTTTAACTAATTTTTCACTAAGGCTTTCTTAGGAAGTGGTCAGTTTATACTTGATAGAAATTAACAAGAAGGACTCACTTTTATTTATTTGATTTTTTAAGCTAAGGGATGTATTATTTACAAATCCAACTTTACAAAATGTTTTTTTTGTGTGAACTCACGATATTCTAAAAACTCATTTCCTTCGGAAAAATAGAATAACTACAGTGGTTTACATGAGATGTTCAAGTCATAAATTAGTCAAGTCAAATTGTCACCCACAATAACTCAGCAAAAGACAAACAAGTTGTATTAAAATCAGTGCACTTCGGCCAAGTAAAAAAGGTCATGTTTCCAATGTATGTGATGACTGAAAATGTCCTTACAGTTTTTGATAGTCACATGTTAAATAACATCTAGAATTAAGTCTTCACGCAGTAAAGTTCCACGGCTATTCTAGAAGTCGCAGTTCTTGCAGCTTATTGAACGTCAAACACTGGCCTCACTCTGAGGTATAAAACAACGCAACGTGATAATAAAGGTTGACCCAGCACAATCCAGGATAAAGTATTTCACAGTTTGTAATAAATAAATCTACACATGAATTTCTTCCTCATGTATCTTATGATATTGAAGTTAAACTGGAAAAGAAGACGCGCGTATGAACTGACAATCTTTGCAAGTGTTTTCTGGATGGCAGAATGAAGTATGATATCGCTCAAATCAATTTCAACACTCTATGAAATTTTATTCTCAATAAAAAGAAGTTTGTGAACATCGGGAATTTGAATTGTGAGAAGGGTTCAAGGGGGAAAATCAAAATCTCAAGACTCAAGCAATATCAGAAAAGCATATAAAAGCAGTCGGATTCAAACAACGTGTTTACCATTCAAAGCTATCATTCTTTACCAAAGAGGATTAAAAACAAAATAGTATTCTAACAATTGCTGCTAACTCATCATTGCCTGCTATTATGGTTCTGAAATTTTTCTTAGCTACTGTGTACTTAACTGGAGACCAACCAATTACTGTTGAAGGTTTTGGTAGCAGGCTACGATTACCGTTTACTTTTGGGCGTCGCTTCAAGTGCGATTTTGCACTGCAGTTGAGACGAGATGGTGATCGGAGCTGCGTGAAATGAAGAGGCTTATGACATCAACGAATACGTGCTGCTCACTTCAACCTGGCGCTTCTCTTAAAGTTTTTGAGCTTCATTATTAGACGCACTCACCAGAAACTCAGGAAAATAAAGGAAGCTCTTACTAACCAAAGGCAACCAAGTATGGTTATTACTAGTTAAGAAAGTTCATTGGGCCATCAGTAAAAAAGTGGGCGCCATCACTTGATTTTGTAAATAGAAGTTCCATGAAAACTTTGCAGTTTTTCTTTATCAATTATTTTTATATAACAATTTTAACTATGTATATTTTCTATTGTCCACATTAATTTTTGTAAACAAGGACAATTGTAAGCAAATTATTGCGTAGAATGGGAAGACATTCATAGTTTCATTAATTCCACTGAGTACCAGAAGAGGTTTTTCAATTAATATATCTTGCATTTGAACATAAACTCTTGCTTAGATTTGGGCATGAAATTTTCACCGACAGTTTTGACGTACGTGCTTTAATTGAAAGCGTAGAAGACAGTTTAATCGATATGAATAAATATCACTAAAGAAAACGAATACAATCATAGGTCAAAAATTCATGCTAAACAGATTAATATTGGGAATTGTATGATTACAATTTCTGTTTAGTGAATATTTTAGCACACATTCGCTGTGTCTAGAGAAGATTGTGATATAATGAGTTTTTAATCTGTTACTTCAGACACAAGTTCCAGAGAAGATGACATTTTATTGGCAGGAGAAGTAACTGACAACATCACTATTACTGTGCTACGTTTTTCTAAGCAAGAGTTATTTTACGTCTTTCAAATTACGACCATTTCTTTCATTTTTGTTTCTCATTGTATCTCTCACTGACCCGACATTTTTTCAGCGTCCAAAAGTCATCACATCAGTTTTCTGTAGGAGCTCTCATCTCGCAAAAACTGCTCAGTTGCGAGTTGACTAGCGCAATATGAGGTCTTCAGATTTTTTCTAATAAGCCAAGTTTTGCCGACACAACTCTCTACACTCTGACGGAACAATGAGTGTTCACGTTTTTTGTAAAAGTTTCGAGATTTCTGGAGTGTCTTCTGACTTATTTCTTCTCAACTGGCCCAGTCGTCTCAGCCCTCATGGCCTCCTAAGAAATCTGTTTGGAACAATTTGTTTTATGATGGTACAAGCAAGGGCGTTTTTGTTTAGTGGACAAGGGCGTTTATGTTGATAGTGATTTTGCGGACATATTTATATTTCTGAACTGAAAACAGCAATGGTGGATTATTTCAGAAGTAAAGTTCATCATTTTGAATACGAATAAATACACGTGCAAATTTCTAGCGCGTCAAGACGATACAAGCTTATCGGCATTTGTTGCATGAGGTTATATCGTTCCTTTGAACTGAAGTATTTACTATTGAAAATATTGTAATACATTACCGACAATTTGATTAAAATGTATTGGTCAAAAGTTTTCTGTTTCATATGTATAAATGTCATTATATTGAAATGGGGCCACTTCCTTATCCAAATGCCTTTTGAGTTTCCGCCCTCAATTGTGTGAAAATCAACATTTTATTTCTCAAATGTTAGAATTAATCTGGAAACACATCGATAGAAATAGATTCTTGCTTTGAATACCACTTGTCTAATAAATTATTTCATTGTAACGCTAACAAAATTTATGATTTAAAATTCTAGGGAAGTTCCACCTCAGAAGGCTACTTAAAAAATTAAACGTTTTTAACTGAGTTCTAAGAGAAAAGCAGCCTAACTTACTCATACTTATGGACAGTATCATTATCTATAACATACTTCCCCTTTTCCTTGAAATTAATACTGATTCATACGTTTCTTAGGCGGCAAATGCGTATTTTATTTTAAAAATTGAGACCAGAATCATTAAGCGTTTTCGTATTAGATATAGAGTGTTGGGCTGGCTTTGCGCTGGTGTAAACAGTAAATATGCTCCCTATTATTCAAGATTGTAGTTTACTATTCGTTCTATTTCACATCTATGCAAATGTTGGAAATGTAGTCTAGTAACTTGAAACAACTGAAAAATACTTCCTTTTGTCCGAAATTGTTAGTGTGCACGCAAAAAAATCCGAAGTTTTAGTGTTTCATTTTTATTTTTTTGTTTGTACATTGTTAATTCAATGTATTCCAGTAATATGTGAAGTACATGATTAACTTAACATGTATTTTATTTGAATCAAACTTTTCGTATTGGCCTATCCATGCAATGTCACACAACTTGAAAATTGATATGCATAAACAATTTTGGACCTGAGGGAGTATATGCATTTGGTACCATCTATAAAAATTGTGGTATAGTTGCTGGTGGACATGAATAAACATTTTCGATTCTTCGCTGAATTGTGAACCATTTCATGCATCCATTACTAATTTTCTACAAATAAATTAAATGGTTTAAAATTTTGCCTGCAGAAAAACCAACTTTCTGCCATAGAAATGAAAAGTTCAAAGTGCATGTTGGGCATGATGATGACCATGGTTGTGATGATCATAAGCCAGCCGCCAGCCATGAACAGTAAGCTAATTTAAAAGTTTAAGATAAGTGAAAGGAATTAGAAGAGCAAGAGACCATTGCTACTGTGCAGACAAAGGCTTTCAAAAGATGAACGTTGCTAAAAAGTAGTAGAGAAGGAAGGTAAAATGAACCGAAATTGAGTCAATCAATAATCAAGAGCCAAAGAGTATTTAAGTGTATTCAAGTTTTGATATTTATTGAATTTTTTTGCCTCACAAGGAATAATTTAATAATGCACATAATATGAATTTCATAATTTGAAGATACGTAGAGAAACAACCCCAGACAGTGTGACATTTGTTTAGAAATCCTGCTCGTACTCACCTCACATCGAATACTCAATATGCAACTGACTGAAGCCAAGGATGATAACTTTTTACTGTTCAGATTCGTTGAAAATTCAATTTGACGATTTTTTTAAATCTATTCTATAAGTTTCCTTGCCAACCAGACTTTACCTGTCGCTACATCAGTATAAAATTTTACCTGGAGACAACTTGAGGACGTGCAGAATTTCAGCGGGCTCTCCAACGCCCAAGCGCTAGCTGAAAGAAGGGCGACAGTTTGACAAAAGTTCGTTCCAATTTTCCCTAAGTCAGACTGCCACTCTGGTTGGAAACTTTTCCTCGACCATTTGATTTGCCGGCAAGTTAGGCCCCTTAACTAGACGCCAAGTTTTTGGGCAAAGCCTGAGCGAATCAGCAGGTTTCATTTACCGAATACCTTTCCACGTGTTTCACCATATCAAAGATCTAATCTTCCATATCCATCATATTTAGGATGTGAAGCTTGCAATTTCCTAATAGGATTACGCTTAGTGAATTGATAAAATTCGACAGTTTTTGTGCCTTAATGGAAGGATTCGAGATTTGCAAGGCCCCAAATTAGGTAAATTGGATGTACACTTAGAACAATACATAAATAGACCGGCGAGGTGCGAGGAGCCCATGAGAGTGTTTTAAGTGAATGCAAGTAGGGTCTAGAGGAAGCAATGTCCATTGATGGACTTGTGAACAATTGAGATACGAAGCTGCTTATTGTTTCGATGGGAATACATAGCTGATCCGTTATTTTCATACATTATATTAAGTTTAATTGTTGAAAGTTAGATCTAAATAACGAAATGAATAAACCCTTTATGATAGCCGTGAAGTTTTCAGCAATCACGTCAATCGAGAGTACGAAAGGAATGATGCAGTACATGCAATTAAATTACTGTTGGTCAAATAAGTATTCATAATATCTTAGAAAAAGTTGATTGGAAGAAGGATATTTAATATCAAAATGCAACTAAATTTTGGACTGATACATGTAATGTTCACGAAATTTTCTAAAACAAAAACATATTGTAAACGGAAAGAACTATTGCTGCACTCTTAAAGTGGATAAATAACTTTGTATAAAAAATGTTAAAAAGTATTTGCAATTATACAAGATATTTTTTAATATTTAGAAGCAAAGAACATCAAAACGATTTTCGTAATCTGCTCGGTACGCATTTGTTTTCACGAACTTTACATGATTTGACTAAAAATATATGTGCAATTAATTTATGTTTATTATTTCCTCCCAAAGTAAGAACTAAACTTTCATGAAGTCGTGAGTCGGGATGCATATTTTGCAGTACTTGAGAGCAAAAATGTTTGAAAGAAAAAGATACATTGCCAGGTATTTAAAGAATTGTGAATACAATTTACAGAATATGTCACCGAAATTATTTGAAAACCGTTTGCCGTTCTATAAACCTAGAAAAATGATTTCATTTGTTAAAGAGTAATAAAATCAAAATACGAGAGTTGGCTGATGTGCGATCACTCATTGCAGAATTTACTCAGTTTTGATAAATAGAATGATGAACGCTATAAGAACTTATCGTTGCCTATCGTCATCAAAATCAACCGATTTACGTGTTCATTTTGAGTTATCTTTTTCGATGAACTGCTGCCGTCGGATGTTAAATTTCAATCAGATTTCTCATTACGAAGGCAAATTTACCATCATCACATGGTGAATGGCTGGGCATTGAGGGAAAATTGACAACTGATAAAATCTTTAGAAGATGGAGGTTAGAGTAAAATATCTGACAATAGTGAGTAAAGATATCATTTGAAAAATATTTTAGTTGAAGTCTTCAGGGTTAGTCGTACACTTATCTATGTATAACCCGAATACAGTGCACTGTACGACAGTGGTGTAATTAACATTCAAAAGGATGTCAAGTTTAAGAAAAAGAAATATAAATCCAACAGGAGACGAGCGGATATGAGAAATTTATGACAGTATGCACACAGTATATCAGAGGAAAAGTTTTGCCAACCTCCTCAGTGTATAAAGGATTCTGAAATAAATATAAGAAACTAGTACATAAGAAATGAGAACGAGAATGAGTAACTTTAAACAAAGTAAATGGCTGCTGTACTCAATGGAATATTCACGTATTCAAATGAGCAACAAAGCTTGCTGTGTGGCAGTCATTTTTGAATCATGTGAAGGCTTGTGAGGTGGTGTGTTGTATGCTGAGCTGTGACTCGGCCGTATGCATAATACTGCAAAATTAGATGCCTACTCAACTATTCTGGAATGATATTAAAAAGCTGCTACTTGGAAGTAATTACAATGGGTCACTTTAGAATTTTGATACATATAGCTCTCAGAAAAAGTTATTGAAACACGTGAGAAAGTGTAATTCTCAGTGTTAAAATAATCGAGAATTTGCTATTCATGAATTATATTCTTCTGTAGAATTCAAATATAAATAATGTACTGACGCCTCACACATTTCTACGACTACGTATAATGATTTCACACAACCGAAAGAGAAAGAAATTTGGTTAATTAAAAACGAATAAAATTTTCAAAGTACTTTCATTCGTTTACGAAGCGTCTCTTGTCTGCAATAAAACAAGATAATTTGAAAGCAATCAGAGTAACTCAACACACAAGAATTGTTTAATTTATTTCGGACGTAATGAGTGTTTCATTGTACTGTACTGTAGGGGCCCTGGAACATGCTGCATGTTTTTTCTAATAGATAACGCCACACTCGTTCTCCTCTTATTATGAAAAACACATTTTTAATACAAATTATTGTTATCTAATTGGAGTAAAACTTTTAAGTAATTTGTCACTCCTCGGACCCTTTCAAAGCACTTGGATGAAGCTCTAAGCATTGAAAAAATGTTCATAAAGCTAAATCAGTTACAGTGTATAATCTGCAGTGTGTAATCTACTGTTTGCTTATGGTTACAAATATTCTCTTACAGCTTCGATCCATTCATTGAATTTTGTGTAAAAATCGAGCACAGAAGCAATATTTTCCTCCGCAAGCATTATGAAAAAATGAGTGCTAACCAGTGAACTACAGAACATTTTTAGTTGAATGATAGATTATTAATTTACTTTCCTTTATATCACAGTTTACTAGGAAGCATTGCCAAATTTTTTTTAAAATGTTGGCATTTTTTCAATATTTTCAGTATATCATATAAGATAGAGCAAACGACTTGGTTGTGCTCATGCATTTTTAGTAAACGCAACAAAGCTCATAACAATTTCATATATTTTTGAAGAGAATGGGCGGAAACTTTTTTATCGCTTCCAAGGATCTTAATTTGATGTTACGGTTCATAAAACCACATTAGCAAATCTTGTATCAACTTTCTCCGCTAACAGTGTGAGTGGAAGACAATGATTCCATAGACAACCTAGGCTGCGCCGCTAATCTTAAGTGAACTTGAAACTGCTGTAGTTTTATTCGAAGTTCCAGGAAATCAAAATTTGAGCTTGGAGACGAGCAAATTAGCAAGTGATGTTAGAACAAGGAAAACTCATGCATAAGGTGATTGGATCTTTCAATGAATGACGTTGAGTAGTGAAGCTGGTTTCAAACATTACAGAAAATAAGCCTATGAATTTGATATCACATTCTGTGCGAATTCTTGAAAGATGTTCGTAAACAAAACTGTAAATGTCTTAATAACTGTTTCTGAAGAATATAATTACCCTCCATGAACTGAAACAGGCCACAGACAGACATACATATTATACAGAGAGTGAAGTGGAAACATTGTGATCAGCCATAGCAGATTTGATCAATAAAATTAGCTCACGATTTACATTCAAATTGAAGCTTCTTTCATACAGACAGTTTATTTTGCTGCTGAACGTCACACTGAGTCACCAATTTTGTGCCAAGTAGTCATACTACTAAACAACAATAATTATACGAATATTCTGGCATTTTAGATCTGCGTCATATATATTAAACCAATAACTGAACCAATTTTGTGTTTTACGTTAAAAATTAAGCACATTCGAATGTTTTATTTTCCTGAAACACAACCAATAGCTGGCATTTAAAATGTCATTATTCTTAAGTGAAGATATTCTGAGAAGTTGCATTGTGTACAACCTTCTTCGTTATTAAGAAACCGTCCTGAACATAAATTTCTGTGCATTCCAAGTTTGTTGATCTTACTACAGGAACTATTCAGAATGATTTAGACAATTTTATAATTTGCAATGTATGAAGTTGATAGAATTTTCTTCAGTGGCAACCACTACCAAGAGATTGTATTGAATTTCTATTGCTGCGACGATATAATTGTTTTAGTGTATGATATTTTGAACATAACTCGGTTGGAACGCTATTATTATTCAATTTATGCGAATCAATGTCTTCCTCGAAATTTAGTAACAGAAAGTGTGTATGTATGTAGGTCACAATCCAATGCACACTCATGACCACTAAAGATTCACAGCTAAAACTACAAGTGTACCGTGAAAGTCCCACCAATCAATACTATGCAAAAACCTGATTCCCCGTATTGCTGTCTTTTGTGATCTCATAATTCAATGAGCAAAACTTTTTTGCAAGGTTTAAATTGATTGACAATCAAATATAGATAATTTTTCTTCAAAAAAGGGTCATCTGAAGAGCTTAAATATCCTAAAATAATTTTTTTGTAAGCGAAGATCAAAGACGCTGTTGGCATATACGATAGCTATCTAGTCGAAAACGCTTCTCATGAAGGTACGGTTCGCATGCATGACTGAGTCAAATTTGACTTGCTAATTTTCGAAAAGCGCCAAGTGTCAGCAAAAGGTTGCAGACTGGTTCCTCTGTCCTCAAGACGCTTTGTCCTCTGAGAATAGGCATCAGACAACGTTCGTTTCTGACGCGTCACAAGACATTTCTTCAGAAATTAATGTCATTTCGATGCAAGTCCTTTTATGGTAATGAACTTAAGTTTGATGATAGTGAATGAAAGGTTTCGTTTTGAATGAATTGCTACATGGATAACTCTACGCTGTACTTCTTAAGGAATACAATTAAGTTGTTATTTTTATTCATATACATATTGTGCGAAAACATTTTTACTTGAGAACTTCGAATTCTTATTTTCACTTTTTAAGAGCTTTGTAAAGAACTAAACGGTTTACTCATATGTAGAAAATACTATTAGAAGGTTAGCAGGAACCCTGACCTAGATAAAATAATAGTAGATTGTCTGTTTCTTTACGATTGAAAGTTTATAGTCGACATTTTAACATTACATTTTGATGTTGACTTCGGAAAAATCCGTCTGAGGTTCAATAGTGTATGACCCGTAAATGCGTTTCATTTTAAGGACTGATAAATAATAGCTTGCCGATTTTAAGTTGAGCAAGAACGAATGGGAACATCGAGACAAGATTATTGACATTTGATAGTTTGCCTACCCTTACTTAGAATAGAATAGAATGAGGCTATAGGAACGAACTTTCTGGCACATTCTTATGTTGGATAATCACTTTGATAATTATTCGGTTACCCAACTACCATGCCGTAATTATAGTCGCGTCAACCATGGCGGCAGCGGGATTCGAACCCGGGGCTTCCCGCTCGCAAGCGGATTCGCTCACCAATCGACCAAGCTGGCGATACTTGTAGTCGTTACGTTTCCAATGTTCGAGTTTTGATACATGGCGCACGAATTCCGATATTTCTGTGCACACATCTCGAAATGTCTCACATCAAATCTGTAGGATCTTGTCCAGATTCTTGAACTCACTCACAGCCCCGTGGTGTACTATAGGGCTTTATATCATAATAATAGTATGTATAACATACTGATTACATAATGGTGATATATAATTACTGATTAATATAATACGATGGCAACACGTTCACTGTTCGTGACATAAAAATGTTGGGGTTGCTAATCATAAGACGATTTATTCTAAGTAAATAATATTGACCACTTTGTTTCCAATTAGGAAACGATGAAAATTTCCAGGAATTACTTAAATTAGTTGAAAAGAACTATTTTTTAATGTATTCTTAATTTACAATTGAAAAGATTGTTTTTATGCGACACAGGAGGTCAGATGCTAGTTATAACAAATTACTTTTAAAATAAATAAATTTTTAAATTAACTTTTAAGAACATCTGTCAAAGTAGTGTTCGAAATTTTACATAGGATATGCCATGTTTCTCCAGTTCATGTTTCAACAGTTTTATCTGTTTAAAGGCACTAAAATGCTAGATGAAATAATAAATGCGCTGAAATTGAACGGGACAAATCATTCCTTCAATATCTAACAATATATTGATCAAATGTTTCAACATATTAGAATGTGTGTCGTGAAATAGTTCTCAGACTCTCGAAGTGACACGCACAATTTGTCGTAAATCCGACTAACTTGGTGGGGGTGGAAATGGGTCAATTTGTGCTAGTCTATCCACTGAAATTGAAATTAAACTAGAGAAGGAGAGTACTCATGCGTGCATCAGAACTGTCAAGATAAGATTATATATTCAAATTTTCAATGCACAGGCTTCTCTGATAGGATTTAAGGCTAACGTCATTCCTGCCAATTGACAACTACGCATTTTGAGAAAATGTTTAAGGTTTAAAGAGATCGGCTCCATGTTGAATTATTCCAATAAATTTTTACCATACCGTGTTTGTTACGTAATTAACGTGCATAATTAAATAATTCTTCGTGGTAGCGACATGGTCCAGTTATGACTACAAACGGCTTGCTGGTAGCGATGATCCTTCGGATTATTCAGCTAGTATTTAACATTTTCTATTGTCATCTCATAACTACATGAGGACATCAGTATTGTATGCATTGTCTTGGTCGGTCGATACCTGCAGTACGAGCCTCCTTCGAGCGCGTGGTACAGTAACTACTCCTCCGGTAAACGCCTTGACAACGACAATTATTGGAATCTTATGTTAAGACGTTAAAACAGTTATCAGGATTTGAAAATTTCTGCCGACAATGAACCTTACCGTGATGTAAAGGTTCAATGTTTCCGGAACTCACAAGTGTTAATTTTTGATACGCTAGCAAAGAAAATGCAACAGTTGAACCGGTAGCAGTAATTTCAATGCTTTAACTTAGGTATTCAAGTACCGTGTCTAATTGTTTAACAAATTAAAACTCAGATTTTCCCTGCCTCAATAAAGCAGCCAGTTGTATGAATTTGTACTTTTTTGCGACTCATGGAATACAGTGCGTTTAGGTTTTGTATGTTCTTAATGTCCTTTTCGTAGCAACCATCCAATAATTTCAAGACTTATTTATTACATTTTTATGCATTGAGTTTTAGATTATTTCAAGGAGAAAATGTCATGTCCAATTAATCAATTAGTGCAGATTGTTTTTATTTTATGACCTATTCCTATTAAATATTGCCATCAGCGTATGTACGCCAAACTAAATGTTGCCTCACGTTACCATTCTTCTGAAGATCATAGAAAAAAACTTCCCGAGTTACCTGACACGTTGTTCAGGGAATACACTATGCCTCTGAGGTAAATCTCAGATATTTTTCACAGGAGAGAAAAGCTCGTCTTTATTGAAGGCAAAATTGAACAAACATTTATTTTCCGTAGTAGTTCGTTCTGACAATATGTTTTGTTCATGTGATGGAGCACGAGGATCAGTATTCAAAAGCACTCTGTCGAGCTGGCCATTTGTATCACTCAACGTTATGTTAGCTTCATTTCTTCTGCAGATTAAATTACTGGTGCGACTTGCATCAGCTAACTCTATAAAATGCACTGATGTATCAAACCTGGAATCGAAGCTAACGAACTTGAATTTATCACTAACAGTAAGTGAAAAAGCACCACAGGCTACCAGAAAACTGTTACATCGGGGGACAAAAATATTTCCAGCATTTATTACCTTTTTCCGGAACTATAGTACACAGCATGCGATGGTAAAATTGTTTTTCATGTTGCCACAATATTTTGCTGTTTTTGGTCAAACTCATTTTTCACGATAGTTTTTTTTGCAGCGATCATCAACATTTCCAAGCTTATGCTTCATAATTTTTGTTCCTTGCTGCAGATTCTATTGAAACGTCGACAAGACATTACAAGCTGTCAGCTGATTGTTTTTGTTGTTTATGAACATCAAATCGACCCAAAACGAATTAAATGAAATATTTCAGATACAACAAAACACTGCACCGCATATAAATAATATTTTGGTACGCAAATCTGGGGCCAGGGCAGGTTGTGTTCTCATGTGATTTGTGGTACCTCCAAATCTACTCTGGAGGAATGGCCGTGCAGAAAAGGAAATCCATGTCATTTGCAACAGCAAGAATTTGGCAAAAGCCAACGAACTACGGCTACGAACGTCATTTCAGCATGACGGATGAATCTTCGTACAAAAAATCTAATAACAAGAAAAAATTTAAAGATCTAAGTATGCCATTTCCAATCTGTCCAGTTCCATACAGCGAAGTTGCCAGTCCCAGGTGTCCGGGAGTCCACATCCGATGTCACGATGTCGGATAGCGACGATGACTGCGATGCAGAAACGTAGGATGCTTGCAACGCTTTAGCTTCATTTTCCAGACTTAATTTTCCAGATTATCAACCTTGATAACCAAGTGAGGGGCTGGAAACTTACTAAAGCATCAAAACTGAAGAGGACGACATATATTTAATATTTCAAAGTTCAGAGGACGACATGAAGGTTCTGTACGTTTCTATTTTGGAGTCAAGTTGAAAAGTAGTCAACAGACTATGAAAAAGAAATTACTTATTCAAGTCTTAATGAATTATGATGAGAAACAAAGCTTAATTGTACTGAAATGCGGTGTACATCGTCCATAATGAAACACACTAAAATGTAATGGGAAATTCTGGAAAAGTTATTATAACAAAAGGATACAAATCGCCGACGCTCAAAATTATCGAGAATACTTATATAAAACTGTATTTACACAGATGAAAATACAATAAATATTTTCGAGTATTAGAATAAATAAGCGGACATTGACTCAGATTAAAAATTTCATTCACTTGCATTATGGCCTAATAAAAAACATATATCGTGAATACCATACAAAAACATTTCAAATCACAGGTTTTAATGTTGATAAAGAGTGCACAAAATTTCAAAAAACGTATGTACTCTATAAGACATGTTTCAGTTAATAGTGTAGTCTGAACAAAGTGATACTGACGTGAAATATGTAGCTTTGTGCAGGAAATCGACAAGGAATTCTTACTTGCTAACAACGAAGGTTACACCTCACCCAAAGATATTCAGAGCTGTTTTCCATTTCGTCGTCTAAATTTCTGTCAAGCTCAGGCCATATAAAGTAAGAAGAGTTGCAAATGTAGCCACAGATACACGTCTTCATAACCGTACAATGGAAAGTGAAGTCTGACCAGAAGCACTCCATATCTCAAGGCCAAAAGCTTCTCGGTATTGTTGAGGGTCGACAATGGTTCTGGTCTCCTGCTCTGAAGCCCTGGCAAAATGGTTCACTCGCAGAATTCACGGATCTGACGCTCATGCAGCCGAGCATTTCGACCGAAAACTGAGTGGAGAAAAATTCATGAGATGCATCTTGAAGTCAGTGAAAAATGCTCTGTTCAAGTTTATGCTCTGTGCTCAGAAACGAGGCGGCGTAAGTGAGCAGATTCGCCTTAATATTGGCAAGATGAGCATTGAAACACAGCCGGATATGTATGTCCTTCTCAAATATGGACAGTTTTCATCCCCAAGGACAAAAATAAGAATACTGTCTTAATGATAATAATTTGTTTACCATGAAAAATCTAAACAGTAAGCTAAACTAACTCGACCATTCCTGTGCGCGCCTATAATGATAATCAGAGTTTTGTACAGTTCATGATAGCGGGAGACGTTTTCTACATTAGGAGCGACGTTTTATGTGAGGAACAGATGGAAGAAGTCGAAAAGAATATTATAACGTATATTTCCACATGGTGAAAAAACAGAAAGAATATTGAACGCTGAGACGGTAATGGTGTAATAGAATACTTTTTAGACCTACGAATGAATGGTTTGGGAATATCTTATGTATTAGAAAGATTGGTTGAAAAAATACCTACTATGTATGTAGACAGTATAAGCGAGTATTCACGAAGGGGTTCATCATTTAATTTAATTTATTTTGATAGACTTTTCCTGGCGCTACTGACTATGAAACAAGCTTTGTCAATGACACACTACGTAAGAAACTTTTCAGTGGATTAAATAGTTTAATTATCGTTCATAACCACACTCACACCTCACCCAACTCTCTGTTTCATTCAAGAAGAGATTTACCTGCAAAATATTTTTAAGAACAATATTTTCACTTCAGTATTTTCCTAGATAAGTCATACATCTTGAATAAAAATATGAAAATATGCTTAGTAGAGCCACTGTTACGAATGACAAATCATTGATCACAAATTTATGCTAACTTTGCTCGCCAATGAACGAGCGTGGACTCCCGTTTGTTTTAGCTAATGTTGATAAATTTTTTACTTTGATGTTATGAATTCGATGTGGTTACTTTTTCTCTGAATGCCTCAACTCCGTTGAACTGAACATACAAGGTCTGCTCGCTTCAAGAAACTGGACTGAGCAGCACATGTGTATGGTGTATTCTTACAGGGGTTCAGGGGAAATGTTGCATCCCACGATTATTTCAAGCAATTGATGAAAACAATCAGGACTGAGGAATCCAGGTTTGTGAATGGTTTAAATGAGTGAAGAGGAAAAGGCTGGCAGATTTTACATAAGAGGACTCCTGTAAAATATCGTGCATCGCAGAAAGCAGACTGCATTGCCCAAGTAGACAGGTCAAATGGGGCCCATGTGGGGCCCATGTGGGTCCCTGGGCATTGGATGGGCAGCATCAAAATATATATATAAGCTCCTGGGCATAGAGTGGGCAGAAGATGGTTTTGTCATGAAACTTATAATCTGGGTTTTACATGGGTTCGTAATATGGATATGATATGACCAGCCATGGGAATTTCCCTACATGGTCAGCCCAGGTGTGGCCCAGGTGTAAATTCTCAAAAAAATGCGTACTATCCACATAAAAAATTTTTCACATGTTTTTTTTTTTCAAAAAACCACATGGAGCCCACATGGGCTGTGTTGGCCAACCACATGGGCCCCACGTGGAGCCCATGTCTGTGTCTACTAGGGTGACGACCTTTACACAACAAATTAAGCAAGCATGTGCTGCAATTATATTAGACATTGCGGCAACGTTGCTCAAGCAACGAAACATTGCAGCAACGGTTCACTGTGCGCATAAATGTCTGGAAGCCAATATCCTACACTCTGAATCTGTAATTGTATTGGAAACTCGTGAAAATGCCTGAATAAATTCCGTTTTCAAATATTTATGCACGCTTTTTTAGTATATACGTATTTTTTAGGGTGGACTCTGCATAATTATATTATTTTTGTGACTCCATTTACTCGTCCATTCCACACACAAATTATAATATTTTTCCGAATTAAAAGAATTTGTGTTCTTAACACCATCGTACTAACGTTAGGTCTTAGTTTATCGACAGAATTAAATATTGAATTGCCCATCTGCTAGAAATACTCGAAGTATTCTAAGATATGTTCCTGGCGAAGTAACACGGCCCACTTTTTAATTACATGAATAGCAGCAAGAGACACAAAATGTTCGAATATTGTTCGAACAACCTAAAGTCACTACTGGATCAATTAGAGCCTAATAATACTGCATGATATGAAATGAATTGCGTGGAGAAAATAATCAACCTTGCCATTCTTTCTCCAAAAGAAGTGTACATATATGGACCTCTTCGAGGACTTAGCTCGGGATTCCAGCAATACCTATCATGGCGGCCACAAATGCGCTTAATTACAGCAGGCACAGGACACTAGCACATTTGAAGAGAGTCATGCCACTCGACAAATGTTGATACGGCAACGACAAGACACATCCACTGGTTATTAATTACGAGAACAAGCCATTCGCTATCTACGTCTTACTGGCCTTCTGCGTCCGGTGAATAGTTTTCTTTTATTTCCCATAAAAGTAGTCGACTTTGATCGAGTCAAGTGGAGAAGAAGGGCAGTGAAAATATAAGAGAGTGTGGAGTGCTCTAGACAGAACTGGACTTATTGATGAAAAGGTCATTTGTGCATCGCGACGTTCATTCCAATTAAGTCGTCATTCCAGTCTAATTATCCATCGTGAATAGTTGTACAGTTATTCTAAATAGAGAAATGATAACATTTTCTACAAACTGAAAGTCTAAAACGAAGATTTGCAATAATAAAAATTGTTGTAGGAATTCCTGCACTGTATAGTTGTGTTAAGTATAACCACAGTGCTGTGGAGTTTGTGTGCCTTAGTAGAATAGAATAGAATAGAATGAGGCTATAGGA
>VCRD01002200.1:79597-96281 GCA_006783055.1 Trinorchestia longiramus | reverse complement strand
GCTGCTGTTGCTGTTGCTGTTGCTGCTGTTGCTGTTGCTGCTGTTACTGTTGCTGCTGTTGCTGTTGCTGCTGTTGCTGTTATAGTTGCTGCTGTTGCTGCTGGCACGTCCTATTTTCTTGTATTTTAGCAGCCAAAATAGGCAATTCAATGGAAAATTAACCAGCACTTAGTTACTGATTTTTAATTTATTCCAAATTTGAACGGCAATTAAAAGCGGAAAAGAAATAAGAGCTCACGTAAAATCTAAGAATAAAAGCTCGCAAGAGCGAGGAATGTCGCATTATATTGTGCATACAAAATAATAATTCGGTTGCTTAATTAAAAAAAATACGATGAATGAAAAGTTTTTCAGCGTGACACAGTAGTGTTACCACTTTATTGCTCTACGTTTTCTTGTGTAATAACTATGAACCCACTCTTATTTGTACATTCGAATCCCATAAAATCCATTTCTAGCACGGAAAAAGTAGCAGGGCCTTTCGTTTAGACACACCAGTGCGTACAACACATCGTGTTTGCTAACATTCATGTTTGCCGACGAAACAAATCTTGAATTAGGGTTCACACACCGCAGTCTCCTTCACGCGTTGCTATCTGAGATCACATCTAGGATCACTTGAAGCAAGCAAGCAGGCGTGTGGACTGAGTGCGTTGTGAGAGCCTGTGCCTCTCAAGTGTTAGCTAACACGCATAAAAGAGGTCAAGCGTTTTCCACCTCCCTCTACCTTCTCTGTTCTGTGGACCCACCAGCTCTGAAATTCCAGTGTATTTCCCCAACCTACTGAGATTTTATTCGGTTCTCGTATCCTAAAGCTTGTTTTGTTTTGGTTAATTAACATTTATTTTCAAAATGAAATGACGTGCATGAATATTTTCCATCAGTTTTATTCGATATTCAGGGAAAATCCCTTCTTGGTTGATTACTACACACAAACTTGAGAGTAGCACACCGTTTAGCAACGAATCTTTCACTTACGTGGTGGACTTTATTTTATACCTCATGTACAGATGACTAGTAATTTTACATGCATATCACTTTCTCATGCCCATCATTACTTATAGCTTGCAGTCAGGATGGCGTACTTTGCTGCCTTCAAGTAAGAGTTAACAATGCGTCATTTTTTCTCACGGTGTGCTCAGTCTCCGATGAACGTTTGAAGTGGTTGCCTTTGTTTGAGGAACGTGCCTAATTCCTTCTTCCCACCTTTTAACGGTGTCCTACGCAAAGCTGTTTAATCCTAATAACATGTCGGAAACAAATTGTGTGCATAAACGTCAAGCATTTCGATGCTAACAGAGTAACCGTATGAGACGTCTCTCATACTGGCTAGGTCAGTGGTTCCCAACCTTTTTGTGATCAAGTACCACTTTTAGGTCCCATACAGTTGCCGCGCACCACCTGGTTCCAGAGAAACTAAATTCGATCAGATACCATTTTATTTCCATTATTGTACAAGTAGAACACTCAAATCAACTAAGATTTGCTAACTACAAATCGTTGCCAGATTACCCTATGTTAGGCAGTAAACATTTTGTGAAGTAAAATATGGCAAAATAAAAATTGTTCATGACCCCGAAAGTGTTCGCGTACCACCTGGAAGGCCCTCGCGTGCCACTAGTGGTACGCGTACCACAGATTGGGAACCACTGGGCTAGGTAGTACAACTGTACTTCTTCACGCACCATGACAACGTGTGCGTCAAATACGGGTTAGGTTGATGTTGATTGATTTTACTGGTGTCAGTACGTAATTTAAGGTCTCGTGAAACTGAAGTAATGTTATAAAATTGCAAATAATTAGCACCATGAATCCTCCACGTGTATCTCAAATATTCATAATTTTGCACAGAGGGAGACCCGGCTTATGTAAACTGCCATCATCATATGATATTGCATTAGAGTAAATATGGTACTGTATCTAAAATGCCATTGCAATAAACTGGTAATTCTTTGTGTGATGCTGTACCGTACGTATAACATATGACTTGACCTGCAACTAATTATGATTCTGTACCCCTATCTCTATTACAATGAATTATGAATCCTGCACCTATTGTCATATACTTCTATCCCAATATAAGTGACTAATCCTACACCATGGTCCTACCCTTTACATAACATATGACGTAGCTTATAACTATTGTCCTGTTTCCTCACCGCCATTGCAATGAAAAACAATCTTACGACAACCTCTAATATAACAATCGACCAATCCTTCAACTCTGGTCTTGCACCCCCAGCGTATTCCTCGCTCTCAGTGGAGGATTATTGGTCGTTTGATAATCGTGACCTGCGCGAATGCGTCAATTGTGGCGAGTCTCAAACGCCGCTGTGGCGCCGAGACGCCACTGGCCACTACCTCTGCAACGCATGTGGCCTCTACACCAGAACCAACGGCATCAACAGGCCTCTGGGCAAGGCCCCCTCACGGAGACCTGTGAGATTCGAGTCGTGTGGGATCAATTTATGATACGGTTTTCGTTCTTATGCTTCTACTTAAAAATGTAAAGTCTTTCGATAGAGGTTTTTGATTGTTTTTTCTGAAATGAAAATGTGGTAGCAGCCAGTGCAGCGTGTTGTATTACAATGCTCATAGAGCTCGCACTTTGAGAGAATTTGAATATTCGTTTCAAGACTCAAATTTCCCTTGACCGTGAATTATGATCAAATCTATTCAACGCTTGCAAAAAAATATCAACTTGCATTTTTAACGTTTTTTCCAGTTAAAAGTGAGGAGCAAAGAACGAAAACTCGAGGAATAATAAAAATCACACTACGACGTAATGTCAAGCGTTCAAATTTGTGCCTGGAATTATGAACGCTTGTAACTCTCACTGACAAATCAGCTTTCATCTTCTCTGCAGATTCGGATTGTGCAGCTCGATGCTTCCCCAATTTTCAACTTAATTGTTTCGTGTGTCCTTGTAATTTTTGTTGAATGATCTGTGTTTTCATGCAGCATGTTTTAACTTTAGTGTGTTACGACGCAGAAATTTGTATATTATTAATTCGTTTTTCCTAAGACACTGCTTCTCTTCTTCTTCGATTTCTTTCACTATCTGATCATCAATGTTACCTTCAGTGCTTGACATCTAATAAAATTCAGTGCCCCGTTTTTACACCCAAATAGTGGTGATGAACATGTTTCTGAACTAAGAAACCACAATGAACTAAAAAAAACAATGAATCTGTCAGAATAGTAATCTGCACTACGTTGAAATTCCTTTGCCCCTGCATAAGTTTTGCATTGATTTACTACTCTTAAAGATATCTTGCTCATTTATTTAATCAGAGCATTATTTGAAAAACCCTCGTCTCTAACTCTTTCTTTGACCAGTACGAAAATTGAACTTTCTGGACTTGACCTTCGTGCGCTTGCTCTTGTGTTTGTATTCGTTCACATTGAATGTTGCCACTAACGCTTTGTTTTGTTCTCCCGCTTGTTGCAGTGGACTCGTACATGACTACTAACCGGAGCTACTTACCTCAAAGTCGATACCATCCCTACGTGGACCAGGCAAAGCGGCGTGGGGTATGTCGCACTGTCGTGCAGAACGCTGCTCGTGTACTATTGCATGTGCTGAACAGTTGGTGTACCAAATTGCATGAGCACCATTGTGTTTGTGCACCATATTGCATGTGCACCACTGTGTTTGTGCACCATATTGCATGAGCACCATTGTGTTTGTGCACCATATTGCATGTGCACCACAGTGTTTGTGTACCATATTGCATGTGTAGCACAAAGTTTATAAAACATACTGTCTGTGTAACACACTGCTTGCATAGCACAATATGTGTGTAGCACAAAGTTTATAAAACATACTGTCTGTGTAACACACTGCTTGCATAGCACAATATGTGTGTAGCACAATCTGTGTTTGCTTAGCATACTGCCTGTGCATCACACTGCTTGGATAACACGCTGCTTAGATAACACATTGTGCAACGCATTACTTGTGTTGCACGTAATGTGTTTGAGTTGCCCTGGTGTGTACTTCACTTGGGAAGTAAAAACGTAGTCGTAAAATTAGGCTAAAAACTTACTTTTACGCTCGCTATATCAATTTCAAGTTATACATCGGGATAATTTTAGGTGAGCAGAAATATTTAACAATTAATTTCATAAATCAATGACAATGACTGAAAAATTCTACACTGCAACATATTAGAAATGCAAGCACAAACGTGAGAGTACGATTATTTTCAACATCATTTGTGACAAGAGCTTCTCATCAAATATTTCCTATTATTTTTTTGAAGAAGTGACTTCATAGAAAATAAATTACATCCTAATTTTTTTGAAATCAAAGTATCTGTGATTCGTAGGTTTTCTGGCCATCGTAAATAGAAGACTATAGAATAATCATTTAATTGTTATACAAAATATGTTTTTCTGGAAACTTTCTCTTAAATTTCATAAAATCTCAAACTAAATTATTCTTTGAAACTTGACTTCTCTGTTACATAGAATGTAGACTCCAGGGTTTTGAAATTTGGTTGGAAAGATCCATGGACTTTTATGTGTCGCATGCGATGCTCGACCGCTTCTCTAACTCATCTTCCTTGCCCACTAACTCTGCGTTTGCCGTATTTAATCGCACATCATAGTCCATAAGATGAACTTTTTTGAGCATGTATTATGTATTAACTATTTCCACCATATATATATTTTTACTATCGTCACATTAGGTAATATAACGGAGATGCAGGAACAGAATTTCTAACCTAGTCTAAGATTCCTGGTCAGTGCTTATTAATGACTTGCTTAAAATAAAAGTTTAGGATGTTAAATGCGTACTCTGCTCTACAAAGAATAAAAAACTTCCCCAGAAGAATATTGGGGTTTACATGAAAAATGAGGCTCAATTTACTCTGTAAAAAGTAAATTTTACTGTAAATTGAAATGATTTTAAGATACTTCTCATTCAAATACCCATGCATTTTCACTGTAATATATAGTTTAATACAATATGTACAGCAAAAACTAATTATAAGGAAACGCAAAATGTCAGTAGATGTTGACTATAAGCTTCTGAATTGCCTGAGGCTTGCGTAATTTCAAATTTTCACGTAATTTAAATTATTCTCAGTTATTCATTTTCCTAGCTTAATGTCACAAATAACATTTTATCATAATGTGTTCGAAATAATTCTGATATATGTAATCTTAAAAAAGGTTAGCTAATTTTCTCAAAACTGTTTCCAAAATCTTTACAGTATTCGAAAACTAAAGCGTGTTATCGTATAAAGTTTCCATTCATTCAGACCTATAGGAAACTAATACTTAACATACTTGTGTCCAGCAGGGTACACGGAAGATGGATCAAGTCTGCACCAATTGCCAGACAAACATTACGTCTTTGTGGCGCCGTAACCTGCAGGGTGAGCCTGTCTGTAACGCCTGTGGTCTGTACTTCAAGTTACACCAGTCAAACAGACCATCGTCTATGAAGAAGGACAGTTTGCAGGTGTGTGTTCTATGACGTCTATGACAGACGGCTTACAGGTGTGTTCCATGATGTCTAAAATTAAATAAGCAATTACCTAGAAATGGTTTGACGTGAATGTCAACCACTAGATATCTACGCATTCATTCTGCCTATCTACCCTGAAATGCAGTCTGCATCAAAGACAAGTGATTTCAATCCTTTTGTCCGATGAGTTGCTTTTATATGAACATCACAACGAATAACACCATCAAATTTTGAATTATTTTGGAATTTACATGGACATACTTTGCCTCGGGATATTTTAACGCTCAAATTTCAAAGTTGCAAACTGTATTTTTTACTTTATTTTTACAGCGTCGGAAGCGAAAGTCGAAAGGAGGTGAGAAGGCTAGAGGGAACGCAGGGTCATCAACCGCATCCAAAAAATCTGCAGCTGATTCTTCCTCGACCACCAACAACAAAAATAGACCTGCCACCACCACCACCACTACCACCACTTCCTCCTCCCAACCAACAGCCGCTCAAGGTACTTCCACTACAGCTGGTTCAGCGGTGGAAGGCACGAGTTCACATTCGTTCTTCCCCCCCACTTCCACTTCGGGTTCTGCGGGAGGTCGAGGTGCAGACGCTCCACTTGCCGCCAGCGGGAGAGGCAATCCTCCCACTGTGATCTCCCAGGCGTCCTCGGTCACCGACATGGATCCCAGCAAGATTCCTACCACCGTTGGTAAGTTGGCCTTTTAATTCCTTTGGTAGAGTAATTTGTTTCTCATTTGTTCAAACGAATGTTTTCATATGATAACTTCTGTATTGTACTGATCAGTAGGGGGGGCGAAGAATTACCAAAAACTGAATTATTACGGAAAGTCCGTGGAGGCTCAGATCTTTATTTCATTCCAATAAATTTTACTCATTACTTTTATAACAAACAGTGATTTATTAAAATCTTTCAGATGGTTAATTTTTGATCTCTCTGGTTATTTATAACCTACCCCAAGTGCAGTTTTTCTTGTATCTAAGATAAAAGATATCTTGAGCCAGAAAACTTATGCTAAGTATTCCCTAAACTGCAAGGCAAGCGTCATGTTTCCGGAGCTTTCGGGTGCTTGTGAAAAAGATTACAATTATTATAGAATTCAAAATATTATTTTTAAAGTTATTTTAAGTTCTCTGCCTGACTCGAAGTACCACAGTAATTTAGCTATTTTGTTTCTTAATTGGACAGCACTGAGAAGTGAGCCAAGAAGATGTGATTTGAAACGTTTCCTTACCCCTTAAATTAAGTCCGTTAGCCATGTTCATTGTATTGTGTGTATCAAGATAACTAGTCACTCTTATTTCAAGTCATACATTCTGAGTAAGAACTGGCAGAAAAATTGATTCAAGTTCAACTTATCTAACGTACTGAAAATTAATATAAAAGTTAATATTAAAATAGAAAATTATAGTTGAAATTATTTCCTTTTTTGCTACACGAAAGTTTCATTGTTTGCAAGCGTTTCGTAAGAACTGACTTTATTTCGCCCGAACAGAGCACAATTCAGGGCATAAGCGTGCAGGTGATATAATATCAGCATGAGGAAGCTGAAATATTAGCATGAGGAAACTGAAATATTAGCGTGAGAAAGGTAAAATATCAGCATGAGGAAACTGAAATATTAGCGTGAGAAAGGTAAAATATCAGCATGAGGAAGCTGAAATATTAGCGTGAGAAAGGTAAAATATCAGCATGAGGAAACTGAAATGTTAGCGTGAGAAAGGTAAAATATCAGCAGGAGGAAACTGAAATATTAGCGTGAGAAAGGTAAAATATCAGCATGAGGAAGCTGTAATATTAGCGTGAGAAAGGTAAAATATCAGCATGAGGAAGCTGTAATATTAGCGTGAGAAAGGTAAAATATTAGCGTGAGGAAGGTAAGATATTAGCGTGAAATGATGAAATGGAAGCGTAAAAAGCAAAAAAGGTAAAAAATTGAGCTGAAGCCTTTTATTGCGAGCAGGTAACTCAGAAAAAACATGTTAGTTCTCAAGTTCCCACAACTGTGTCAGTTTTAGTCGCTCGAATTGACTTTAGCAGCTCTCCTCCTAATGTTTCAGTAGATTTTCAAATGAATAATTTTTACATGTTATTCAACACTTCTCCCAACAGTGTGACCTGAGAATGAGCAGAATAATTATTTTCGTATATTCTGTTCCAACACTCGCCTACTAAATTTAGGTAATTAATAGAACAGGTAACGTGATATTATGCTCAGTTATATTTGATTAATGCTATCAGATAAAAAATTTTTACAGGACACGAAACTTACGATTGACTTTCTGCTATGCTTAATAAAATTCTTTTCTTCTTCAGTAAAAGTGGAACAGAGCAACGGAGTAAGCGGGGACATTGACGCGAACGCGATTTCAAGCTTCTCCCCTTATTCGTATGGAAGCTGTGGCTACGGACCTACTGATTACATTACCAACTTCCACGCTTCCAGTACCCCAAACTCCGCGATCTCTGCCAGAGACTTGCAGTCATCTGCCTACGCATCCTCTTCTTCCTCTTCGTCTCAGCCTCCAGCTGTCCACGCGACCATCTCTTTGCCTGCCACTACTGTAGCCGAGCACGTTGCTCTCAATCCTAGTCCTTATTACGACTCTTCTACGGACTTCTTTAGGGACCTGGAACTTAGGGGTCAGAGCATGAATGGTTTTGGTTATTCCATTGTTTCTAGTGACGCTGTGAATAGTAGTGGCTCTTACATTCAATGTCAGGTGAAGAATGAGCCTTCATCTCCGGCGTCCAGGACAGAAAACCTGGATGTGGAGAGCTCACAGAACAACTCTCCAGCAAACGTCTCGCTACCTGTGCCTGATCAGTCGTCCGTCTTAAACTTATATCAACATCAAGCTACTTACGAAACCATGCCTATGATTGATGCAGCGTCTAAATCCAGTTCAGATCACTTGGTCAAACCACCGGTTGATTACTCTCACACACCCCTGACTTCTTCTCTTGCCATGCCTGAAACTTCGATGGCATCTGTCCCAATGGACGTGGCGTCACCCAACCTAGTACAAAGCGTCTCTTTCAACAACAACAACTCAACGGAACCAATGTCTCAAGGTGTGTGTTCTGGACCTTACCATCCTGACCAGATTAACTTGTCGACTAATGGCGTCACAGTAAGTGGTGGTTGTGTACAAATTTCAACTCCACATATAGTCATGACTTCTTCAGAGTCTTCGACTTCTTACAGTTCCTTTTCTCCTGAAGATTTGACGAAGGGATCCCTTCAGTGATTTTTAATTGTTTTGTTGTTACTTTTGTACATAAGTTTTTACTATTCATAATTGCTTGATTATATTGTATTATAAGAGCAGATTTCTTTTCGTCTGCTTTTTTATCATTTTAAGTACCACAAGCCTTGACAATAAACCTTTCACGATATTTTTCGAAGTTTAAGACAGTTTTACTATTGTTTTTTTTGAGAGAGCTGTTAGGTTTTATGTAAATCATACGTGATGGGATTAGGTTCATCTTTTTGTTCATGTTATGAATAAATTTCCGAGATTTATCTTCTTAAATGGTCCATGCAATTTTTTTCATTTTCTTGTGCTTTTACATTAACTTAGTGACGAATGATACTTCATTGTAAATATGCTAGTTTTACGTTAGAGACGCGTATGAAAGAGATGGACCTACCCTAATTCCATTGTACATTTCATTTTCTTTAAGTTTTTGTTATCAGCTCTCTATGAATGGGAAAGATCACCTGTATTATCACTATATGTGTGCGTCATTTGTGTTACTTGCAGGTCAGATGCACAAATTTAAGTCTACTAATTTAGGTCTCAGTGCAATTTGAGAGCACTACGCCTAAGATTATATGCCTTTGACTGTTCGGGGTTTAAAGGCTGAAACAGGACAGGTAAAGTTAGGTTGTATTACGAAAGGTTAAATGGTTTTAATTGGGGTTTATTAAGGTTAAGTAAGGTTAATTGTGGGCAATTTAAGTCAGAAACCATTTGATTTGTAGAAATTGAGATTGAAGAAAGTTAAAGTTGAAGATTAGAATAAAAGTTGTGGATAAAGGGAAGGTCTGGGTTGAGTTTAAGGCTGTGTTATGGTAGGGGAGGTTAAGTAGGCCTATAAAGCTCTAAAAACATGAGAACAAAATGCGAAAATATGAGGAGGAAAAATTGAAATGGGGCCGAAATGCGTACACGTAAATTATGAGTTCAGTTATTGTTTCATGTTTCATTATTATCGGCTTTAGTATTTTCAATGTCATTTCATTTATTTAGTGCATAGAAATAATCGTTAATTTTTGCACATGCACAGGGGTCAAATTAAGAAAATTGAAAGCAAGAAAGTTCCTTTTGAATAAAGCGGACTTGAGTTTCCAATTCCGTTTATGTTCTAGCTGTATCTTTTTTACATTTTCCCTAGAAAATAATTTAATTATTACCATCAATTATAGTTACTTTAGCAGGTGTCAGACCTTGAAACCAACCTACAAAGTTCCGCATGTCTATAATTTAAGCAACACAAATGTGTATCCTTGTAGGAACATTTCATTTTCAAGTGAATGGAAAAACGATTGTTATTTCAAGGAACAATTTTAGTTGCAGAGAGAATATTCAAGTATGATTTTTGTTCTCCGTCAGAAACTTTTTTCTGTCTCTTTCTCAATGTTATGGTGTATATCAATTTGATTAACTATGATACAAGATTTCTTCGTCACAGAACGTGCAAATATTTAAGGATTGAAGCAAAATGCTTGCTTGTAAGTACTAATTTAAGAAAAAAAAACACATTTTAACTTTCCAACGAATAAAGCACTAGCGTTCATGTTTCTTGCAGAACTAAATTGCTACATTCATTCTAAAAGAAATTCTTCCAATCAAGCTTGAAAAAAGATTTGAAAACAAAGCTCGTTCTGATTGTGGGGTCCGTGGTTGGGTGGGATTTTTGTGGACTTAGTGTAGGTGTGCATAAATGTGTCATGTTCGTACAGAAATTTCAGAAATCCGTCAATGGGTCTTAATTTATTTCTGGACTGGACGTATGCCGTGAAGCGTGCGGCTTTTCTGTAGTTAATAACGTCGTCTCCAATTTCTTTTTGTTTGTTGTAGCTGTTGTTCGTATCGTTTGAGCTCTGTTGTCTCGTGAAGTTTAGTGTACGATGTCATCTAATTTGTGTTCCCTCTGCTACGAAAAATTTGGTGCGTGCAATTCCTGAAGTTTGATGCAGACGGAGAAAACAAGTTCAAGAATTTAAATCACTCATTATACTTTCAACGTTATACATTATACTAAAAAAATGTGCTAGAAATTAAGAAAAGAATTAATTTCCTTATTGTTTTCTGGAACATTGTTGCTGAAATGTTACCCCGACAATGTATCAACTGTGTTCGACCAGAGGGAGTAATAGGGTAGACTTGAGAGTTTAAACCTCGTGAAGTAGAATTTATTCAATTTTGGATTGCGTGATTAAATAAACTGCAAGTAGAGTTCTTAACCTCTTCACAATTGGAAGCTAGTAAAATATTTAAGCTGGAATATTGTGCCAGAAATAGTCATGATAGAGTGTAATGTGATGTTTCGTGTTGATTTTGTCCGCAATGCTCCAGAATTAATGACATTCGCTTGGGGCACTGCCTGCATTACGTAACGGCACAACTACAACTAATAAATAAGGTTATTACTTCGCTCTATACTCGAGAGTAAGAATATTCTTGATTTAGAGCATTTTATTATTAAGTTGTTCTTTTGATATTCGTGCAGTTAGACGGATATTTTTGCAATTCTCTAAGTAAAGAGCGCCTAATTAGTGTGAGGTGTGCTCCTTATTTCTGTATAATACATTCCATTTGTCATCAGCGTGCAAAAAAACCTAGCAATAATGGCAACTAACGGACGCTATTAGAAGGCTCATGTAGTGATGGATGTGGTCATGTGCTGATGGATTTGATTACATGGTGATGGATGTGATCACGCGATGATGGATGTGATCACGCGATGATGGATGTGATCACGCGATGATGGATGTGATCACGCGATGATGGATGTGATCACGCGATGATGGATGTGATCACGCGATGATGGATGTGATCACGCGATGATGATGAGACACGTTGTGATTTATCAAATTATTTTACCATTCAAGCTAACATGTCAGACTTAAGATTTGCTTGCGTTCTTAATGTAGTGGAATTCAAAAAAAATGTTTCATTTTGCATCTCAAGTAATTCGAAACGAAGTTATAGTGATAATGACATTGTTGAGTACTTTTATGAAACTTAAACTTAATTTCTAGCGTAATATTCTCAAAATGAATCACCTTAAATGAAGCACTGTAAGATGGTTTTTATTTATGGACTTTTTCCATTGAGCTAATGTTGTCAAGTTCTTTATTTTGGTTGAAAAAATACCACATCCAAAACTCTTTCGATGTATATTAACATTTCTAAATGCTTCCTATGGATATGAAGTTCTTATCAGATGAAATGCACGATATGCACACGAACTACAATAGTTTTAATTTAAGTGCAAGAGGATGGATTATTAAAAACATATTTGTCGATCAAGTTTTTCATGAATTTAGGCTACCTCAAACTGACAGTAGGCGTCCGTATAAAGGGTTATACAGCCTAAACCTCTCTGTTTAGTTGTGTTTGCGTGTACTAATAAGCTATTATTGTTAGAAACTGTTCAACATCGATAATGACTCATAAAAAACGTACAAAAGTGTATCTCGTTGAGAATTGAAAGAATAATATTAAAGGTTCTAAAATCGATCCAACAATCAGGTTTTATGTTTGCTTTTTTTATAATCATAATGAGCTAAATCAGACTGTCCATGGTTCTGCCCCCAAGACTGCCAAAAAAGATGGCGAAGTTTTGGGATCAGGCTATGATTCTCATTCATTAGAAGTAAGGTTTTATTAAAAGCGTAACTGGACTGTTTGAGAAATGAAGAGGTATCAGCAAGACTAAAAGATAATTACACCACAAAAAACAAGCGAACAACTTTCAAAAGCGTGTTTGAAGATTCTTTATTTTGCTCACGCCAACGCTTTTTTGACTGAAAATTCAATTTATTGCCTTCTTTGAACTCCAATAGCTTATTTTTCTGATTTTTTTGACATTTCAGTAGGAAATTTCGTAGCTAGAGAAGTGTGTATTACGTGTACATTTGTTGAATTAGATTGGTACTAAACATATAGAAGATATGTATGTACTTCGTAATAGTCTAAAATCAGAAGTAATGCTGTTGTTAGAGATGTTTTGGTAACTTCTGTGAAATGAAGTCACAGATATTTAATTTTTAAAATAACATCAATACGAAAAGACAAACATCATGTATAAAATTATGCGAAAAATAACATCAACATAGAAAATGATCAATGTAGAAAAATAACATGGGTGCGAAAAAAACATGTGTAGAAAAAATGATATTGTGGAAAAAAAACATCAAAATGGAAACGTTTTAGATTTATTGTCATTGTGAGTTGCGTGTTTTATTGCGTGTTTTCATGTAACCTGAAAATACATCAAGCGTAAAGAATAATACTATTAAATTTACAAAAGTTTGCTGTATTTCCCCGTACATATATATTACTTAAAGCTGGCATACTGTACATATATGCATTGATTTCTGTTCCACAAAACTTTGTTTCTAATAACTGAACCCAGTAGTTCTTGTTGACGCAGAGTTCGATTCCACTGCCGCCCTACTGATTTGACGTGTGTTTTGTTTGCAATTAAGACGCTTATTTTGAGTGACTTAAAATGTTATAATAAATAGTTTATTATCGTTCTATTTCACTGCATACTATTTAGTGTGAATGATGAACGCTACTTCAGGTGTAGAGAAGCTCAGTCTTGAGTCAGTAAAAGATTTGTGGCGTCAACTAAATTAAATCAACTTGTGACGTCAAATTCAAAATAAAAATACTTGCGATATTCATATTAATAATAATGCCGTAAATTTTAATATTAATAATAACAGCAATAACGATCATAACAATAACACTGAATAATTGTCATACACTGTAATATTATTTAGTAGAATCTTGCTGATGGTGCACGAGTAATTGAAGGAGTGCATTTAGCATTGTGTCATCAGGTCCCTTGCGTCTACGCGGCAGTTTTACATTGACGAGTTTGTGAGTGTGTGTATAAATAGGTGTGTGGGGAGGATATGTCAGGCGTGTGAGATGTGTGTGGATGCGTGTGTATAGGTAGGTGTATGGGGGTGTGTGGGGGATATGTGAGGCTGGTGTGAGACGTGTGTGGGTGTGTGTATAGGTAGGTGTACGAGTGTGTGTGTGGGACATGTGAGCCGTGTGTGAGGGTGTTGACGTGTGTGAGTGTGTGTATAAGTAGGTGTATGGGGATGTGTGGGGGATATGTGAGACGTGTGTGGGGGGTGTACCAGTGTGTGAGGCGTGTGGAAGGGGTATATGAGTTGTGTGTAAGGGTGTGTGGAGGTGAGTAGCGGTGCTTGAGGGCGTTTCAAGAGAGTGTGGGAGTGTGTAAGACGGGTGTGAGGATGGGTGTTGATTAGGGGTAGGTGTGTGAGGCGTGTGTGGGTGTGAGGCGTGTGTGGGTGTGTGAGGTGTGTGTGGGTGTTTGAAAGGGGAATCTGAGGGAGACGAGTGTGATCACCCCAAAACAGAGCGAATGAAATCTAAGAAAGAGTAAAGTGCATTATTTCCGTACATTTTTCGTAGTGAAAAACAAAACTAAGAAACGCTGCAATTACTGGGGGTGACTGTATATCTCCCTTAGATAATCAAGTTTGACCACAAGGTTACAGATGTATTATACGTCCACACGTATTGGCAAGCGCATCTGAACTTTTTATGAACTGTACAGAGTTTGTGTAAATATTTGTACGTTGTTTACTCAAATGTTCGTGTACATTTATTCGATGTTGATTTTTCTATGTAATTTTGTGACGCACAATCCGTCAAAAGACTTATATTCACGTTTTTGTGAAACAATAAATAATTGCATAAAATTTGCTGTTTCATTTTTATTCAATATCCAATTTTCTTATCATATTTTGATCCCACATTTCATGCTTCCTCTGGTTGGAAAAAGTTGATGTACAGTCGGGAAAATATTCCTTCAATAATATTTGAAAAGCGTTAGGGAAATTGACTCTTTATCTTTACTTATATATTTTTTTGTAGTACAATGTACAACGTTGAAGGTATAACGAATGAGTTAAACTCTCAGACTTGTTTTCCCGTGCACCAATTGTTTCTGACCAACATCAAAAGCAGCATGTATCTACTGTTTCTGACCAGAGGGAGTATTTGTGTACACGAGAATAAGAATGCGTGCGGCCGTGTCTGCGCATGAACTGATTGCCCTAACGTAGTGGCTGACATAACTGGAAAGTCTACGGACTTTGGTCCGTAGATTTAACTACCTATTTCTAGAGACGTTCAGTGCCATCGAAATTTTCTTCATGTTAATGTCACGTTGTTTTTTATCGGAGAGTGTCAATGTGGAAGAAGTAAATTCATCTACCTAAATGGTTTATAATCTGGAATGATTAGATATTTTGAATCCTTAATATATAGGGATTTATTGTTTTGGATCACCATTGACAGGAGTGGATGGCAGAAATGAACTTCTGTCCCTTTACCTAAAAAAGCATGGGACTTCGGTAACTATGCACGATATCATTCCTAATTTAATTTCTTGTTGAAATTCTGGGCAAAAAAATAGTCTTTAATGTGGCTATGCTGATATTAATGTCTTTTCAAGACTGTAGTAATGTTCTTATCAAGCACTCTTGTTTGTTCTACTTGGATTTTGGCAGCGATCCATTTTTGTAGCATGCCTTCTTTCTTGCATCAAACCCCTCTGAATTTTAAAATTTTTTCATAATTTACTAGTTTTGAGCTTGCTCAAAGAGCACAAATGTTTAAACCGTGCCCTGAATAATAAATTTTCTTTCTTCCGAAATTGTCTCCTAATATTTATGTAGGCTTAAACGATGCTGCTAGTTTGATATAACAAAGTGTGTACGAGCTGTGGTCTTCATGGAACTTGTTGGTTTTCTGGACTCCGAGAAGAACATTTTATGGCGTGTGTCACAGAAGTGGAAATTTCTGGGAGCCTTTTTTCAATAATGCTACCTTCCAATGGTCGGAAACAGTTGGTGCATGCAACTTTTGGTGTTGGTCAGAGTCTGTTGGTGCAGAGAGAAAAAATGTTTGAAAATTTAGCTCATTCATTACACTTTAACGTTATACATTATAAATTTAAGGAAGTACAAGAAACAGAGATAAAGAATTAATTTAGTAAAACGATATTCACTAGAATTTGAATTTACTCAATGTTTAAAGATTATCTTGGGATCTTTCTAGCAGGACTTTCTGGGTGGTTCTTTATTCCTTGTTAATTCGTGCATTTTAAGTCTTTGATTATTTTTGTCTTGTTTTCTGTTTCAATTGTTATTTTCCTGTTGTTCAAGTTTTTTATTTTGAAAATCCTTCAAAATCTTTTTAGGAACGATCGTGTTATTTTTTTTTAAACATGGTCTGATTAAATGCTTATATGCACTAGTTTTAGACAACTAATTTTCAACACACCCTGAAAATGAATTATCTTAGAACACTTAAAGCCAAAATGTTTTTCCGAGTGCACCAAATGTTTCCAAATAATTCAAATGTTCCCAAAGGAGTATTATTATTGTATTATTATCGTACATGAAGTCTCAGAAGTCTGCAACAGAATGTTTGCGAACGCTACTCATTACATGAATCACAGTGTTGTAATTATGTTAATTTATTGATGCAGGGACGGAATGTCGAGCTACTGACTTACTACAGTAACCTAAATTCCTCGAACACATAATTTTGTGCAGCCTAGACTTCTGCCTGGTCAAAACCTGACGATAACGTCTCAGAAACTAGAACATTTATTTCTAATTGGAAACTAGAACATTTCTTATCCATAAGGCAGACCTAGCGACAATTTCTTCTAAATTACGATTGTCTTGTGTTATTGAAAAGAAGAATTATCAGGCTTGCTTTCAGATACAATTGCAATCTCAACTAATCCACAATTACCACTAGTGAAAAGCATTGAGGGATGTGTTCAATATGATTCGTACAGTGTGCTTGTACAATATTACCCATAATTCAATATATCCACACTCTCCACTGGTATGAATTAGTCATCGATGTTATCAATGGTGTTGCCATACGCGACGC
>VCRD01002200.1:57323-79330 GCA_006783055.1 Trinorchestia longiramus | reverse complement strand
TGTCAGCCAACGAACGAATAATTTCAAAACTGCTCCATTGAAGTGTACGGAAATAGGTTTCGCAGGAAAAAATTTGGCCCATGAAAATGAGAAGTAAGTCTTTTTTTATGTTGTACCTGAAACTGTTTTACTTGAACAACTCTGAAACGTAAGATTTTGTCACTAATGCAATGAACTTCAAAGATGATGATGATTATTTTCATTTGCTGTGTAGTACAAACACCAATTATATAATGTGATTGAACTGCTTGAAAATACGACCAGGGGAAAAAATGCACGAAAAGACAAGTTTAAAAAACAAGTCTACAATGCAGCTTGAGGGACATGATGTAATATGAAAGTACTCTCAGTGCTAACATTACATCGTAGATAGCAAAACAGTCATGTTGGAAACATACACACCTGTTATTGATGTGTCCTCGTAGCTCGAGCAAAATTGACAATGTGTAGAAAATGTTGCGCACTAATTGACTCCGTGAGGAGGAAACGAAGAGTTGCTCATGAGGAAACGTATTGTTCGGACTTCATAATTTGCAATCTCATGAAGTGGTAAAACTAACACTTGATTTATGACGTTAATTTTAGCTTATTTTGGGTCACTTGTCTCCTAGGCTGCGTTTGATTCCTTGATTGTCGTGCAATTGTGATTTGCTGCTTCCAAATCTTTCACTAACGTCATTATTATTTAAAATTACACTTAGATCATCTCTTTCAGCATATTTAGTAAACAATTCTTCTTCGGACGAGTTTTTTCTTTACTTAAAAAGGCTTGAAGCAAAATGAGTTAATGGAAATGAAACAATGTATGATATTAATGATGAAAAAATTTATTTTTCAACTATTCACCATAAACGAATAAACGGGCATACATATAATACGAGTATACAATACAGTACAATTATACAATACGATACATGTATACAATACAATACGATCATACAATACTATACAAGTATACAATACAATATATGCATTTAATACAATACTCAATAATATTTCTTATTTTATTCTTGCCCTATGAACTGTCAATCAGACTTGCAATTAGTAAAATTGAAAAGTTTGTAGAATATTTCCTTCCAGCTGGACTGAATGTAACACATGATACAAGGTGCAGTAACATAACTTCCTTTTTTTATGAGAAGTTCCTTTCAAAAAAGGAAGTTATGTTGCCGCACCCTGTAATTCTGACGAGTTCTTTGTAACTTCACATTCAGTGTGTCTGAGACAATTCGTACCACCGTACAATTCAGAATTTTTTGAAAAAATTCTAGGTACTCAATTCTTTTTAAAGGTTCACTGGTTGCCTACGAGTAAGTGATGACGGTGTAGCAGCAGTAGGTGACGTCTTCCAGAGGGTGTTCCGCTGCCGCTCAGATGTTCAACTTTTTGTGTCACCAGAGCGACGAGGCTGCGTATCAAAGCGATGTGTTAGATTAAGCCGTCGATAAGGAGCTTTGTTGTATCGCACGATAACGTCTTGTCAAAGATATGAATTACTAAGATGTCCGAAACCGTAAAGGAAATTAATTCATATGACTTTATTCTACGCGACACGATGCTTGAAATTTGGTGGATATGAGGGGACTAACTGAGTCGTACAAATAAGAATATATTAAACAGTTGTTAACTGCCATCAGTGAGGGGATTATAACAAGAGACCAGTGGCTGTAGAGGTGCGGGGGGCGCATTTTGGATCACTCTAGAATTTCTAACAACTTTACGACATTTGCCGATTAGCGATAACAAGGGTTCGAGTAGCATTTGGTTTACCATCTCCGCCCTTAACTCAAATATGAGGATAAGAAACAGAAAGATAATAATGATAGTTTATCACTATGATATTGTCTTTATCTGGTCTGTGTTCATTTAAACCGGCGCAAGACAAACTGGAGGAGTAACGCCGGGTTCCGTTTCCAGTGCAGACTGCTCACATTTTTCCTCTACGTTAAAATGAAATTTTTGACTTCCGCTGTTCAGCGTTGCGCTGCTACTCAGCAAATCCGAATGCCCTTCAGGCACCAATAAATTGATTCAGTAATATCTCTGTATGACATCCCAAAATTACAATAGAAAACTTGTGTAATGTTCAGTGCTCGTTAACGGACTACGATGTTTGCTGCTATTGCGTGGAGTTAACAAGTGCTTTGTGTGCGTAATTGTGTATAGTCCACGTGACTGTGTAGAGCTCTAATTCTTAATCATGAAGACGTACATTGAAATACAAAGGAAACGTACAAGTGTGTCGTGTTAAGTGATAATCTGCAATAAAATAATTGTGTAAATAATAATGAGGCATGAATGTTTGTGCCACAATGATACTTCTGTATAAATAATAGTTGTGTTGTAATATGTGTATAACAGTAATAGTAGTGTTACAATAATAATTGCGTATCGAAAGTAATATTTGTGTTGTAAAAAAATAAGGGCTGACTTACAGCTGGCAACATAGACTGTCTAGAAAAAACACTCTACTGGTGGTAAATTTTGAGTTGTATGTGGCATTGGAGAGATAGGTCATGTGACCTGTGTGAAAATAATCATGCGTTCATAAAATCGACTCAGAGCAATCTCGATATAGCATGTTGATGATGAGAAAATTTCCCACAGTTGCTCGTAGTGAAATTTTGAAGCACATTTTCCTGAATGTGTGAGGGTAAAACTACGATTCCAACACCCGAAATTTGGAATAGTTTAGGGTAAATTTAACGATCATGACGCATCGTAGATTGTTCTTCGGGAAAAAATTGTGTATTGGGTGTAGTTGTGGCCGGCAAGAACCTAGACGCAGAGATGATCAATCGTTCAGTGCTGGCCCTGTTGTTTGAACGTCTGCAGAGATTGGTACATGATGGCCCGTTGCCGTGTAGTTACGGCAGTGGTACGTGTTTTGTATCCAAGCTACACGTCAGGCGAGCTGCAACTCCTTATGAAGCTCACTACCCTCGTAAAATGCAGAGCATGCATCATGATGCTAGTAATGCTCCTTAGTGCATCATCATATGATGCACTGAGGTACAAAGAATACGAGTAGGTGATGGGTGTTGTGCTCTGCACTGTCACATGACGGCTTGAATTGTAAAGATTTTTTTATCAATAAAAAACATGAAATTCATGGCAAACTCGTGTCGATGATGGTTCTTTTCACCACGTATAATTGATCTGATTTTGGTGACATATTTATGGCATAAGAATCTCATACATGTCTCTATGTTACAACTGAATTATTGCTTCACTTTCAGAGGTTAATTATTTCTACGATATAGAATGAAATAAACAGGGAGCGACTTCAATATATAGACCTGTAGAGACTCGGAAATATCGTAATTAATTTAGAACGATCAAGGAGTTGATACAAAAATATTACTAAAATACCTCATATTTTTGTATCAACTCCTTGATCGTTCTAAATTAATTACGATATTTTCGAGTCTCTACAGGCGATATTTCCGAGTCTCTACAGACCCTCGCCTACCTTCCCCCTACAGCTGCGTCTCTATGCCTCGGTGTCCTGCACCAGGCTGCAAATGTATGCGATAGGAAGTGCAACTCCAGATATACATTTTTTTAATGAGCAAACATGTATGTATATATATACACACAAGCATTTAAATATACATATATGTAATTAAAACAACATGAAAACATAGATTTACTTACACAGATGTCATTTAAATGAGCCAGTTCTGACCTGAGTACAAGTATTGCACACGAGATCAATTATGACACATTAAAGTATTACGCATTAAAGTATTGCATATCAGAGTATTACGCATTAAAGTATTGCACGTTATGGTAATAAACATAAAGGTATTACAAAATAAAGTATTACGCATTGAAGTGTTACATATCAAAGTATTGCAAATTAAAGTATTACGTATTGAAGTATTACATGTCAAAGTATTCCGTGTTAAAGTATTACGCATTTAAGTATTGTGCATTTAAGTATTACACATTAAAGTATTACAAGATAAAGTATTACGCATTAAAGTAATACAAAATAAAGTATTAGGCATTACAATATTACATATCAAAATATTGCATATTAAAGTATTACGCATTAAAGTATTGCACATTTACGTATTACACATTAAAGTATTATACATTAAAGTATTACATATTAAAGTATTAGATATCAAAGTATTGCATATTAAGGTATTACGCATTAAAGTAATACATATTAAAGTATTACGCATTAAAGTATTACTCATGAGGGAAAGTCAAAGAAAATTTCGCCTAAAGGCACACAGCACAGAAAACTGCTCAAGGGAAACTGCTGTTTGTTTTTTTTTTAATTTTGTTGGCTCTCTATGATAAACTTTTTTGTGTTATGTATTATTGATGAGTCACGTCATTAATATACAGCACAATACAAATAATTTTATTGATGTGTCACATCGATATTATTGAGAAATACTGCATTGCTGCATTAAAAGCACGCGCTGCATCAAAAGCACGCGCTGCATCAAAAGCACGCGCTGCATCAAAAGCACGCGCTGCATCAAAAGCACGCTCTGCATCAAAAGCACGCGCTGCATCAAAAGCACGCGCTGCATTAAAAGCACGCGCTGCATCAAAGGCACGCGCTGCATTAAAATTACGTGCTTGCTTGACAATCACGTATGTTAACTTGTTTGACTGCTCCTTGATTCTGTCTTTGAATTAGTGCTCTTCTTGAAATAAAGCTTACGGTTTTACCTCAACTGAAGCCGTAACCTGATATCGCGTTCATCTATGTTGAAACATACGTGTAATTTCTATCCTAACATATCAATGTTCTTCTTTCTTTAAAGCAGTAAAATTCTGATGTGAGACACTTGTGCAAAGCATATCTTTGTCACAAACGAGCCAGTTAATTTTTACACACTATTTTGTCCAGTACTCAGTGTACGCACTATTACTAAAAGTTCATCCCACACATAAGCCTAACCGATGTAACTTTGAGCTCGTTCAGTTGTAGATAGGATACAGGGCCTGCATGTGCCCGTCTGTGAATATTAGGTCCTTGGAATTTTTAGTTATCAGGATCATAATTAGGCATCTGCTTGAGTTCCCACGCTGTAAATACAGAGTGCGCTCATTGGGCGTACGAATCACGGCCTGGGAATCACGGCTTGGGAACTACGGCCAGGAAATCACGGCCTGGGAATCACGGTTTGAAAATCACGGCCTGAGAATCACAGTTTGGGAATCACGGTTTCGGAATCACGGTTTGGGAATCACGGCCTATGAATCACTAAGTAGGAAACAGTGACTAGGAATCATGCACAAAATAATGAAACTTATGTACAAAAAGGACTTGCATTTATATTACATTTCTTTCTAACAATATCTTCAGTAAAATAATGACTGTACAGGAAAATGACACTGTAATAACTGTACAGGAGAAGGTAGACTGTAATAAAGACTGTATAGGAGAAGATCTTGTTTAATATACAGAAACACAGCAGTTATCCAGCATACAACTCTATCATCGAGTGAACAGATGGTTTTGTATGAGAATCACAAATGAATAGAAACTTTATTCAGAAAATTTACTAGACATACATCGTTAAAACCTTTTGAATTTGAAAGAAACCCATGCACTTACTTTCATTTGATATCAAGGCCATCAACCTCGTCTTTGAGTCCCTGCTTATAGTTTATCAGTGGAAAAATGTGTGAGAATATAAAAATATGCCCTCAGAAACACGTTTCATTCCTAACTTGAATTTCTATAAGGATTTTAGAATACATTCTCAAACATAATTTAATGCGAACCATTAACAATATGAAAAATTATTACAGTTTGCGTAAAAATTATTCGTGTATCCCCAATGTTCAGTACTTTTGATCATTTCTTAGAAGTTTATGCCCTCATGATTCTAAAACTCTTTATAATTTATTGAGTACAGGAAAAGAAATTTGAAACTCAGTTTTCAGATTAATAGGCTTAATTTAACAAACTTAACAAAGACATCTTTCAAATAATGAATTAATATATATATATATATATATATAAATATATATATATATGGTTAAAAATAATGCCATATTGGGATGATACGAGCTTTTTATTAAGCTTTTCAATCTGTCTAAAATTACAAATAGTTTCTGGGTCTAAAACTTCAAAGATATTAGCAATAGTCAAATCCAAAAAGGGGTTTTGCGACGCATTTATTTTTAACCAGAAATGTATCAATGAAGGACTGCTTCCTAAGTATATAATAAATATATATATATATATATATATATTATCTATATTTATATATAGAATACATATACATATAGAATACAGGCATATTCGTACATTACGGACAAGGGATCATAGTTACAATGTTAATAGTCAATAACAACCTATCATTTGGATAACTTCTATCCAACAGTTTTTACACTTTCCAGTCAATTTGCACATGGTTGTGCTGGGGTATTAGTCTATTCTTCAATGGCCTCATGTTGTAATTCTTGTGTTTTTAGCCCGACGATGTATTCGTACTTTCAATTTTTGCCATAGATCAAGTGGATTGAAGTCTGGGCACATCGAACGCCATGACAAGACTGTAATTTTATTTTTTTGAAGCCGTGTAGTGACAGAGTTAGACGGATGAATAGAATAGAATAGAATAGAATGAGGCTATAGGAACGAACCTTCTGGCCCATTCTTGGGTCGGATAATTACTTTAATAATTATTCGGTTCTTTACCCAAGTCCCATGCCATATTTCTAGCCGCGTCAACCATGTCGGCAGCGGGATTCGAACCCGGGTCTTTCCGCTCGCAAGCAGATTGGCTCACCAGTCGACCAAGCATGAATGGGGTCATTGTCGTGCTGGAATTTGAGTCGACGACTAAGCCAAAGATTTTGGGCCAATAACTCGAGGTTTTCATTTAGCATCTTGATGTAGTCATCAAATTTCAAAACTTCTTTGATTTGAACTAAATTATCAGTTTCACTGGTAATTTCTCTCTGCAGGGAGAGACAGAGGCAGCAAGGAGAAGCAGAGGTCTGTTAACATATCCTACTCAGTAGACCGTCACAGTTCACAAGTATTCCATCGTGTATTCCTCAATAAGTTGGAGTCTTTTCAGCTTTAATTACACATTAGGGCTCAAGCAAATATACGTTAGTATACATCTTCGTTCATGTACAGACCCACTGTTTGACTATCACATGTGTAACAGGCCCACGGTCTGTCCGTTACATGTTGTGTAACAGACTCAGTGTTTGGTGTTACACTTTGGGTAACAGGCCCACTATCGGGCTGTTGGATGTTGTGTAAAATACAGACATGTTACGTAACAGTATTTTTTCCTGCTCCAAAAATTCATTACGCCGTTACAGACGACGATGTATTAATAGTCTTAGCCTCTCATGCCTCATCTGAGGTTATAATATGCTTTCTCGCATCTGAGGTTATAATATGCTTTCTCGCATCTGAGGTTATAATACGCCCAGCATGTAAGCTTATCACATGCATTATTACCCCAGCATGTGAGGTTACAACACGCATTATTACTCCAACATGTGAGGTTATGACATGCATTTTTACCGCAGCATTTCAGGTTATAAGACGCATTGTTACTCCAACATGTGAGGTTATAACACGCATTTTTACCCCACCATGTGAGGTTATAACAGGCATTATTACCTCAGCATGTGAGGTTATAATACCCAAGCATGACGTCTATTTGATACACATCTGCCAGTCTCGTGTAGGGCGGCTCACAGTCTCACGATAAGAGCGATAACAGTTCCTTATCAGCCGCTGCATCTAAATTAGTAGGTTTAATTTGGGAGAGCTAATATTAATGTAAGTAATTTTAACTATAACACAGCAGTGGATATTTGTTAACTCGTAACGTTCACGTTATAAAGGGAATGGCTTGTTTTCTTCTTCCCTTATTGTTCTCTCATCTTACTTGATGTTGGTTATACACGAGCAAGTGATTTAGTTTTACATGCCACATCACTAGTGAAAACGCAGTGAAACTCAATGAACTTCAGTAGAATCAACATTTACGGTTGCATTCTAAGAAAATCAACCTGCAAACGATCTTTGCTATTCTTGAGCATCTTTTTTAGCTTCTTTCAGATGAAGAACTTCTTTTCTGACCAGTAAATTAAGAATCGAGATGACCAAGATGAAGAGCTCTGTTCCATCAGTGAGATATGAAGAATTTTGCCTACTCGGAGAGATACCTGTCATGGTCAACTGTAAATTATACAATAAACAACAACTAAGTTAAAATATGTAGGTCAACCTACGAAAAAAACACATTATAGGTGAATTAAATGTTCATGCTGGCGATCAGTAAATTGTTTTGTTGAGCGTTACATAGAAAAAGATTTTTTTAACCAGTCGTGTTTCCGGGTTACAGAATGAAGATTACTGACAGATGTATTTCAAATCTATAACATAACAGGAACCTAAAATTTAATTAGTACTTAACGTAGTGAATAAATCAAAAACAACCTTAATACACCCAAGTTGTACGTGCCACAGGAAGCATTGAGATCATTCCAGTTCTTGTAATTGAGCCGCTGTAAATAATTTTAGTCTTCATTGCATATTAAGGCTAGTAAAGAGCGATTCGTTTTGACCTCAATGATCTCCTCATAGAATGAGGCATCTACGCAGTAGTGAGCCATAACAAGTCTTGATGATTACTCAACTTCAAGATATAATTCGATTTCAAATAATTCAAAATTCTTCTAACTTAATTTCAATTCTAAGATATCAGTTGAGCTGAATTAGCATTACCAGTATGAGTAAATACCGTAAAGCTTCTTACAAATCTGTGTTAACTGGATGTGACACTTCATAAATCACGTTGACGTAAGCAGTGAACTCGTCTAAAATTTTTATTTCTCTGCTGCCCAAGTCATCTCTACACGTCCACCACTGCGACCACCCACTGCAGCACCTCTGATACTGACACCAGCAAAAATTGGTTTTATTATTTCTAATATTGAAAAGCCGAAAGTTTCCTCATCGCAATATTCGTGTGGGTCTCAACTTGCACAGCAAATGTACAACACCTGTGCAACACTTGTACATCACCTGTACAACGCTTGTACAACACCTATACAACACCTGTACAACACCTGTACAACACCTGTGCAACACCTATGCAACACCTGTACAACATATGCACAATACATGTACAACACCTGTACAATACATATGAAGCACCTGTACAACACCTGTACCTATGACACATGCCATGATGTAACAACATTCAACAAGGCCAGTTTAAAATGAAAAAATGGGGAAATTCCAGCAGGGTCATCCATAATTCAATTGATTTATGAGCAAACTGAGCAGTCACGTGACGACTTAGCAGCTGAATTGCATTAGCAATTTTGTGTCATTTGAAGATTGTGTTTTTGTGTCACACATTTACAGGGCGAAAAGATCTCCTGTAAATACAGGCATGTAATTCCCTTGATCTATTGTACACACTTTCTGACTCGTCTAATGTAAGGTAATGGTGTGATTGCTTTCAAAATTGAGTTGTTCAAGTAGTGCTAAATTAATTTGGGTGGATAAATATATGCGTAATTGAAATTCATTCTTTGTATTTCATATGCAAGTGACATAAAATGGCAGCGTGACCATGAATATTGCTGAACGTTGCATTAGTTTATGTAGTAATATCTGAATTTTCCAAGTGTTTGATAAATAAATGCAAAATTTATAAGAATACCAACAAAGTCGGGCGCAAGCATACACGTCGTAATCTCCTACCACAGGTATGAGTTCCCAACGCTATGATGAGTTATTGTATGAAGATAAATGTAATTATATAACTCAAGGCTACACTAGTCTGAGGGCATTGATGTACTGTGAGGATATTGAAAGTATTGTTCAAGTCAGAGGGTATTGTTATGTCTTGAAGGTATTGAGGATGTGAGAGGCAGCCATGCAACAGCTGCCAGTGTACCACAATAAAAGAGGTGTATCACTATTAACCTACGTATTCATTATTATTTTAACGTATCATTAATGACATACCCGAAAACTTTGGCTTGGGCCTCCCATGTTTTAGTTCGATTTTCAATGTCATATATGACTGAATGTGCTTCGAAAAACTAGCAAGCATAATTGTTAGATGTTAAATATGGATGATATAAGGAAAAAAGGAACTGGGAGATCCCTTCTTTTCAATAAGTTAATATTTCTAAGAAAACGTAGGCACACTGGCTGCATATCCTAAAAATTTGAATTCTGCTTGTATGAAGTTTACGTTGCTCTTACTTTCATTCCAGAATTTATTTTCGAGTAGAACAAATAAACCTACACACCACGTAGTCTAAGCATCAAAAACTAACAATAAAATAGATAGAAAGCAATAAAATAAACTGAACATGGTTTTCCATTCGTAAGTCCGCCATCTTGGATCACCAGTGCGCCTAGCTAAACATATATTTGCCCGATCGAACTCTAGATCAAACAAAGAGTTGAGTTGAGAGAGGAAGCGTCCACTTTGGGCGTGTGTGTGCAGAACAGGCGACTGTGTGTCCGTAACAGAGTAGGTGACAGAGCGGCAAGTCTTCAAGGTATTCATACTTCACTTAGCTCTTCATCTCGACTGCTGTAGGCCTATGTTAGGAACTGAACTTTTAATATTACTCTGGCTTAATATTTGAGATGCTGATGAAGAGTGTCGTGTAAATCCATAGCATTTATGAATATTTTGGTTCTAGAATATGGCAAGAGTGACGCCTTATATAATGAACAAATGAATAGAATGAGGCTATAGGAACGAACCTTCTGGCCCGTTCTTGGGTCGGATAATTACTTCAATAATTATTCGGTTGTTTACCCAAGTCCCATGCCGTATTTCTAGCCGCGTCAACCATGTCGGCAGCGGGATTCGAACCCGGGTCTTCCCGCTCGCGAGCAGATTCGCTCACCAGTCGCCCAAGCTGGTGGTGAAATGAAGTGGGCGAAAATGAAGTGGGCGAGTAATCCTAAGACTTATGATGTTGTATAATTTTCTGCTTCTACACAATCAAAAACTAAATCTTAATTATTGTGTTCGTCCCCCACGTCCCAGGTAGCAACATTGCAATATCTTGATGAATGATAACATCGCAAACCGTAACCAATATCACTATTGCAAGTACGTGCAAACTCTCATGTACACTATTACTTCATTTGATAAACAATCAGTAAATGTCTTTGGAATTAGCAACTCAATGTTCTGAGACTCTTTCATGATTTGGTTTCCGTAAATCAATGTAATTATGTTGAAAATTTAAGTCACGCAAGGCAATGTTAAATTGTTAACGTTGTCATTCTTATTATGAATTATTTTATTGAATGCAGTAAGTTCGTGGAAGTTTTCTAATTCTCTTTCTAGCAGATTGATTTCCGCTAAATCCTTGTACTGTAATCTAAAAATTGATATCCAGTGAACTATTTAATTTTGTAGCCCATAATTTAAAATATTGACATCCAGCAAATTATTTGATGCCATGAACCACAATTTAAATGAATGACATCTAGTAAATAATTCACTATAATTTCACCAGGTACATCACTATCTCCTATGAATATCAATCATGGTTCCACTGACAGCCAACTTGCTTTATGGAGATTTTTATAACATATTTTTCCAAACATATTTTTCCCATGCAGAAGAGCCTGGGTTCGTTCACACGGGTTGCATAGAGCAAATGATTCATAGAATCTGAACAAAAAACTACCTAGAATATTGGCCTACAATTCGTGGCATCTGAATAAAAAACTATCTAAAATATTGGTATACAACTCATGGCATCTGAACAAACAACCTAGAATATTGGTCCAGAATTCGTTGCATCTGGACAGTAAACTACCTAGAATATTGGCCAAAAACTCATGGCGTTGCCTCATTAATTTCCCAGCTATGGTATGACTCCATTTCCAATACGTAATTATACAGGGTACGGCAAAAGGATCGGACGCGTTTGTAGGATTAATAGAAGCGAAATAAAATAAAGAACAAAAGTTTATAAAAAAGTAAAGGGCCAAAAATGAAATGGCCCAATATGTACATCTTAAAAATAAAAAATCGTTTGAATTTTATTCTATACCCTATTTTGCTTTTATTAAGCCTACTAATGTGCGAGATCATTTTGCCTCACTCTGTATCTAACTGATATCCATCCGCGTCTGCCTTTACCTTGTGTACCAGCAGATGCCTCTCTGACATGTTTCCACTAATATTAAAAAAAATTGTTTGTTGTTTAGCTCTTTAAGTGAAAAAAAACCTTCGATAAGAATTTTCACAAAAATGACATGTTGAAGTATTTGATGTGGGTAAACAAAATCGTAAGCCATATTTTACGAAAAGTTAAAATTGATTAGAGTTGATAAGTTCCATTTTTAAAATTTTCGGAACTGCGATTGGAGAAGCTGATTTTCTAGAATTCGTGCATAACATATCCCTCAACGAAAGATATTTTTATATGTATACAACTTTAAGAACAATATTTTCAGTTAATTTTATGCAAAAACATTTCCGCTAAAAAGTTGGAAGCGTTTTTATTCATTTGCGTATGCTTAATTTGTTAACTCTTTACGTAGAAAATTACAGAACAAAGTTGTGTTATCAAACACTTAAAACTTTTTTTCGAATGAGGGAAAACATAAACGTGAAATTTTCTCTCTAAAATGCTAAAATTAAAATTCTACCTGTCATTCGAAAACCATTAAATTTTTTGTACTTCATAAACATTTATTCAGTCAAAGCATTACATTTTACTTAGCTGCGTACCATGTTTATGAAATTCAATTATACAACGCAGTACTTACACTGTGGCTGCCAACGACCACTTATGACATTTTTTTTCTTCATCAAGCACCCATCTAGATCAAAACTACCGGACCAATATACCTACTTCAGCGTCTGAAAACACTCCCCACTTATTATTTCTAATTCAAGGACCAGAACGCATTTTGTTCACCTGCTAGAGCTTCTTTCGAGGTTAATTAAGGCTGCTTCCCCATTCCCCCCTCCAACCCCACGATAGTGAAGCCCGATGTTATCGTGCCCCAGCGATAACGCGATAAGCTTGCTGATATCAGGACTTACTCGTCGTAAACAGCGGCTATGGCGCATGGTTCTATTTCTTACTTCAGTGATGTTGCAATTATGAATCTCTTCTTCTAGACACAACGCATGATGATCCGTGGGCATGAAGAAATGTCAGAAAATTGCTTTTTCTCTTTTTTATACTCTGTCCTCCGTCTGGCTTCTGTGGCACTACAGACCAGTGTATCATAGGTGCAGACTAGTGGGTGTAGATTAGTGCTGGGTGCAGACTAGTGCTGGGTGCAGACTAATGCTGGGTGCACACTAGTGCTGGGTGCAGACTAGTGCTGGGTGCAGACTAGTGCTGGGTGCAGACTAGTGGGTGCAGACTAGTGCTGGGTGCAGACTAGTGCTGGGTGCAGACTAGTGCTGGGTGCAGACTAGTGCTGGGTGCAGACTAGTGCTGGGTGCAGACTAGTGCTGGATGCAGACTAGATGTTGCTGAGCGTTCACTCAGAAGTTCTGTTGCTTGCTCTGAACGGAAGTGAGGGAACTGGTAGGCATTTATTTTGATTAATTCTAAATGGCCTTGAGTTTTCCAATTATTCATTCAAAAGCAATAACTGGGCGCATAGAAACGATAAGATCAAAATTAAAACCGTTTTATTGGACGGGATTGAAAAATTCAATTGAAACGGAAAGAAAAATGTGTATATGGCAATGCGGAGCACAGTTTTGTGTTCATATATGCATGTGTCACAGAAAAATGAGTAGTTTTTACTTCCAAGAACAATCGTTTTTACATGTACGAATATGATTTTTGACTTCTGCGAACATACATTTCTACTTTCAGGAACATGCTTTTTTACGTCTACGAACATGCTTTTATACTTCTTCGAACATGTTTTCCTACTTTAACGGACATGCATTTCTATTTTTAAAAATATACTGCTCTACTTTGAACAACTTGGTTTTTTACTTTCAGGAATATGCCTTTCCCCTTGTAAGAACTCGCCTCTCTTCTTATATTCTACATCCAAATTACATGTATGGCCACAACCATGTGTTATCGTATATAACACGTGGGAAAGAGCACTTGTTTGTGTGTCTATTTCATCATGTGTAGCAGAAACATGCATGTTATTCACACACCTGGTACAAGCTTTCGAAGAGAACTCACATTTCGAGCCAAAACAAAGCATTTAGTTGTGTCTTCCTAGTTCGCAAACGCGTCTTATCTGCCATGGAAGGAAATGGTTGATTTATCTGTGCAGCAGGTCACGTCTTAACGAGAGGGGGAGGGGGAGGACGATGGAGGTGGGTGACGAAGTAAGGCTGGACATAAGCAGACACGTTACAGAGGACTTTACCCACGTCTTGTTTCTTTTTTTCTAGTTTTTTACTGTCCATAAAGTCTCTTATAAAAGTCTTATAAAAGCCTCATAAAGTCTCTCATAAAGTTTCTTATAAAAGTCTCTCATAATGTCTCATACAAAAGTCTCTCATAAAGTATCTTATGAAAGCCTCTCATAAAGTTTCTTATAAAAGTCTCTCATAAAGTCTGAACAGCACCTTTTTCACAAACTGGAACCCTGAAACACACAAATGCAAAACTTGATTAAAAACTTTAATAAATACTAAATAAAATAAAACAAATTTTAATAAAATATCTTATTAATTGTATTTGTAATATATTTTTGAAATAGTAAAGAGACTTTATGGACACCCTGTATCGTAGCTTCCGAGATGAGGCGATGCAGCTCCACGCCTTCAGGGATGTTTATTGTTACTCTGAGGTACAGCACCCAGGCTAAAAGAAGTTACATGAGGTTTATTCTGCTCAATTACACTTAGAAAATCCGCCCACTTCTTTAAAATGCTGCAATTTCAATGAAGTTTCTACTCTACGTCTCTCTGTTACTGTTGAGTCTCTTAGTTTTAAGGCTATTTTGCACCCTGCATCAAGTAAATTTTCTCTGTTTTTTTTGAGCTCTTGTTCTTCTAGGATCTTCCGTCGGAACAATTTCATCTAGTTAATGAAAAGCTGTCAGGTGAAATACTCATTCCTTGAATGAAGTACCTTTAGTTCAGTGACTTGGTTCAGTGATCTTATTTAGATTGCCTAAATAAGATGTGTCCCAAAAAAATTAAAAATAGATTTATTCCGTTATTTTTACAAAATCTTCTTTTTTACATAATGATGAAATTTTGGCCAAAATAAAACCATTAATTTACCATTCAAAATATTACTCTGAAAAATGTGTAAACAAATAACAGAGGATACTTTGGGGTGCACCCTATACAGGGAGTCTACTTGAAATGTATACATCGGTTTCAACGATACCGCTATCAAGGTTTCAAAATAAATCACTCAAAATCATACATTTGGAAACGTTTATAGCGGTATCGTTGATACCGATGCATACATTTTTTTGTAGATGCATTATATGATCAATAATTGAAGCTAATGAAGGTTAATGTCCATAAAGTTAAAGTCATAAAGCATCACCAGCTTGGTCGACTGATGAGCGAATATGCTTGCAAGCAGGAAGACCCGGGTTCGAATCCCGCTGCCGACATGGTTCACGCGGCTAGAAATACGGCATGGGACTTAGGTATACAACCGAATAATTATCAAAGTAATTATCCGACCCAAGAATGGGCCAGAAGGTTCGTTCCTATAGCCTCATACTATTCTATTCTATTCTACACCCGGATGTTATTGGCGGTGCTGCAGCTCACACCGACACAGTGTCCGCTGTGGAGGAATTGAATTTGAATAAACTGTTAGTCAAAATCCACCCTGTCTTTAAAAAAAAACACACTGCGAGGAAAATCTTCAAAAAGTTGCATAACAACTTTTCATAGCGTTTTGGGAATAATATTTTGTTAGAATTCATTGTGAAAATTTTTCTGTGAATTTTAAAGCTTATTCAGTTTCCAGAAAAAATTGATCTATCCTTCATTTCAAATAAATTTCTGATAATTAAGGTTAACGGACGAAAGTTGGACTCCTTAAAAAATATTACTAGATGCTGAATGTTCAATCTTAAAAATTTTAATGCATTCTTTCAATGGATTGTAAGAATAAATAACGGTATGAAGTTGTCATTGAGATACTCAAGATTACTTACATTTTGTTGCTGGTCTTCGCATTTTTCACAACGCCGTCTGAAAAACTTGCGTTAGTTTAAACAGCCCACAAGATCCACTTCACGATAGTAACCACTCGTGTGTGTTTAGTCTAATTCATTTCCTGAGTACAGAAGTCTTCATGTTCATTCCAGATGCTCTTAATCAAGTTTAAGCTCCGCCTGAAATGGAAAAATCCCCGCTCGTTTATATCTTCATTGACCTTCATTACATATTTTTTCTAAAATCAAGTGACAGAAAGGTACAATAAAAGAGCGTATATATGAGTTTCCCTCACTTCGAAAAATTTATTGATGCTATAAATATTAGTGCGTCCGTCATACATGCACGAGAAATTTCTTAGACTTGCGTCGCATGAACTTTGTTCAGTGAAGAACAGTTCTGGCCAGCTGGTTGTGTGTCAGTGGAGAACAGAAGTCAGTTACACTAGAACACAAACTTAAGGTTAACGAGTTTTTAATTAGGAAGCAATATTAAATTTCTGAAATTATTTGTTTCGTTTAGAAAACGTGTAAGAGGCAAAAAATTAATATTTTTACTGTGCAAATCTAAAAAGTAATCTATCTTTCTAAAAGCAATGATCAATTCAGAACACACTTTCATGAACTCTCGTCTTGGATCGATTATGTTTTGGGATTTGAGTTCATTTATTTATTACATTAGTTTACACATTTGATATTAAAGAATTTTGAATATCCCTTTGAAAAGATTTCCTGTTCAGAGAGAGAGAAATTTCATTTTCACTTCCTTTTACTGAGCTATTCTCTTCTCTAAGATATTCACTTTATTGATACATTTACTAAATTGAAATATTCACTTTATTTAAATATTTCTGAAAACTATGAAGTACAAAATTGTTCATGCGTGAAAGATATAAATATACAGTTTTTTATTTTCTTAAACGTCCATGTATTCAGCGACTGAATTTATTAGAACTCAATTTTTATTGTAGTGACGTTCTTAAAAATTTTAATTGATTCCGGTTCTACAAGCAACTTTTGTGTGATTTGTTGAATTTCTGACATATACGTTCATTTATAAGTTCATGTTACGTAATCTTATCTATGTTCTTTTTTCGTGCACACAGAAACAGAGTGAGCATGAACTTTCTTCACCGTGTCTGCTTATGTTCATACAGCTCAAAGTGTCTTGGAAATAGTGTTCCCTACATGACTATCGACAGTCACAGCTTTGCGTCTATACGTCATTCTACGAGTCATGGGTTTTCACAAACAGGCGATAGTGGTAAGATGCATGACAAACATCCATGGAATTCAAGCTATCCAGGATATTCTGGATATCCTGGGTAGTATAATTCTGGGCATATATAATCTCCTGGATACCCATTTAACATACCTCTCGCAAATCGCTTTCCCCAAACATGGCTATCGATGGAGTCACCCGAGAAAACTGCTAAGTCACACCCTTTATCTTGCGGAACAAACGAATTCCGGAACTACATGACCCACGTCCGCACGTGCCGGAGAAACCTCCGCTTTCTCACACCTTCCGTTGACCAGGGCACGATTGTTAACAACCGCTTCCTTCCGTCTCCACCGGTGCAATGCTGCACACATGAACAATTACTTTCGCTGAACACTTCAGCCTCCGTCCAGAAAAAACCGCAGAATTTCACTTTCGGTTGAACTCACCGAGACTTCTACGTTTTCTACTCCAACTTTTCTTTTCCCACAGCGACACTTACATTTCATGGAAGAAAAAGTCGAAGCTTTAAAGTAATCGAATATGAGTTAGGTTTAGATGGTCCCTTTAAATCGTCATAACTCACCAGCGCATTTCACACCACATTTTTAATTCTAATGTTTCACTAAATTTGCTTCTTTTCGTAAAAATAACATCGTTGTGTATGTTATTCTTTCAAGGAGCTACAAATTAAATGAGATGCAGGTTGGATAAAGAGACCTTCCTGTTTGTTAACCAGAAAATACACGAGCAAATTTCTAATGCATTTCAGAGGAGCTGCATCAATTGTTTTCTCCTCAGCACAATAAAGATCATGGAAAATGTTTTGTCAAACACGCCTTCTAACATCCCAACTTATAAGTCCATTTAGCCTTAAGAAAATACTATAACTTCAAGTCTACATACGGCCTACTGCATCTATATATACTCAGTTAACATTGGATCTAAAGTGAGTTACAACCATGTGCTGTGTATCTAAAGTGAGTTACAACCATATGCTGTGTATCTAAAGTGAGTTACAACCATATGCTGTGTATCTAAAGTGAGTTACAACCATATGCTGTGTATCTAAAGTGAGTTACAACCATATGCCGTGTATCAAAAGTGAGTTACAACCATATGCCGTGTATCTAAAGTGAGTTACAACCATATATGTACTCTTAGCTATTTTCTACATCAACATTTATGGAAATTAATTTTATAAATTTTCGTCGTCTACGAGCTGCCAGGATGCGAGCGTTGCTGGAACTCTGGACTCTTTATGAAGAAGGTAAGAATTTAACAAAAAAATTTCAATGTTTGAAGTGTTTGTGTTATTACATAAAGTTCGTACAAGTAATTAAATGCGGGTCGAAGTTTGAGTTGATCCTAATTTTTTATGAAACAAATTCATTATACATAATCAACTGTTTCTTACATTCTTTGCTCAATGAAACAATAAACTTATTTGGACAAAAACATGAGCTCGTATCATCTAAATTAGTGCGCAGAAAGGAACTACAGTGTTTATTATTGTTGGTCACAGATCCTAATGTCAACATAAGAACTGAACATAAGCATCATACATAATGTTGACTGCTTACTAGTGAACGCAACAGCCTTGATGACAACTTAGTTCTTATTTGATACGTTGAAACATCACAGAGTTATCATAGTTTTCCTCTAGATCTCGCTATTGAGGAAGTTTAATACTGTGTTTTATGTGTTTTTATATTCCATGTATGCAAGAGGTCACGTATGCTGGTCTATAGAGTACAAGAGGTCATTTATGCTGGTCTACAGAGGACAAGAGGTCATGTATGCTGGTCTATAGAGGACAAGAGGTCATGTATGCTGGTCTATAGAGGACAAGAGGTCATGTATGCTGGTCTATAGAGGATAGTATAAAAATACGACAATGCTTATTAGTCACCATAAAAACACGGAAGTCCCTCTTTTTGTAAGTTACATTGGTCTTGTCGAAAGGCCACCACACAATCGTAAGATATATATTCCAAGTCGTATTTTTATTGTATTTTATTTCATTTACTGCTCGTCGCCGTCACATTCGATGAGTCACTTTTGCGTAGAGAGAATGAGTAAGCCTGTGAAGTTCTACAAATAATCATGAGGAAGCCGCCGTGACTCATGCCTCCCCTATACAGCGGACGTGGGGAGGGAGTTGGTCATTGCTATGCATGGTCTAGTTTGACGTGAAGGTTTTCTGCTTCCAAGATAGAGATTTAAAACTGAAACTCAGTTAGGCTACGCAAAAATAATCGTAAGGCTGAATAAGTGATAAGTTCAGCTCAAAACTCAGTTTTCTGGTTTGTCAGTTACTAAAGGATAGAAGTTCTTGCCTTGGAATCGCTTTGTTTGTATGGAACTACGGATCATAAGTGCAGAAACTATGTACACTGCTGGTCAAAATGCTAAGACCAGTTACGAAGTACCAAAATTTGAATCATATTTTGACCAATTTGAAATAAAATTGTTGTGCACAGTTCTAATATAGGTTAGATGAAAAATGGATAACCAAACAAGTAGGTCCCTTAACGTTTTATCGTGGAAAAAGAACAGAAATGAAGCTTTAGCTAAACACAGCTGGTCAAAATTTTAAGACCAAACAATAAATTTATGAATAGATTTACATAGAACGTCACATAAACATTTTAATAACTAGTGTATCCTCCATTATTATTGATTAGTTGAAAAATTCGCTTGGGCATGCTGGTTACAATATTCTGTACGAGGTCCACTGGGACTTTGCCCCAAGTATCGAACACAGCCTTACGAAGTCTCTCTTTGATCTCAAATTGCAATCCCTCTTTATAAACTTTTTTAGCCATCCATCCCAAAAGGTTTTCGATCGGGTTGAGATCTGCATAACATGGTGGATGATTCAAGAGTTGGATATTATTGACATCAAAGAACTGTTTCGAATGACGAGCGTTGTGGACTACTGCATTGTCTTGTTAGAAAATCCAGTTTTCTCCACACATCCTAGGACACAGAGAGAGGATAGAAGCACGTTCAAGCATGATGACGTATCCGGCATACGTTTGGCGACCTTCCACAAGCTGTAACTCAAGCGTCCCATTGAAACAGAAAGTTCTCCACACCATCAATGATCTTTCTCTGCTATGCCTTGTTGAATAAGTTTCATTTGGAACAGATTTATCAAGCCAGTAGTGCTGAAACCTATCAGTGCCATCAAGATTAAACTTCTTCTCATCAGAAAACACAATTTTTTACATTTTTTATGTCCCATGTTCGGTAATCTGCAGCAAATTACATGCGGAAGACTTTACATCGAAGAAGAAAACGGGGCTTCTGCAATCGTTTTAATTTATTAAAACCCTTATTATTTAAATGTCGCCGAATTGTACAAGAACTATAGTCTGCATCAGTATTTGCCTTTATTTGCCTTGAAGTTATAATTGTGTTTTTCTTAACCTCCCTTCTTATTCGTCTTTCAAGAGCAGGAGCGATTTTCTTGCTGCGACCGGTTGATTTTTTCGTTCCATATTCAGTGGGATTTTTCAAGAAGTTTGTGTCGACAGTTTTACTCTTATTTAGTTCACTTGCAATTGCTCTGTGACATGCCACGTTTTTCGAGTTCCAGAATTTCACCCCGCTCATAATCTGTTAAAAATTATCCTCTAGCGGTATAGAAATTAATCGAGAGTGTTATTAATTAGCTACGCACATTCTCACCTCATCAGCTGTTCCGTGCAACTGTCTGATTTGTTTATATTTTGCCAAAGAAAACCGTATTTAAATCTTGGTTTTATAATTACGACCAGGCATTATGAGATGCTTTACATTTCCTGGCGAATAAAATGTTGGGTACAACATTTTCAGAAAATCTTTTCCATTAAAATTTTCTTACATTCACTTTTGATATGTGTTAAGAGAAATTTTCTGCCAAAGTAAATGCATGTACTCAAAACGCTGAGATCAGGTGTGGTCATATAATTTTGACCAGTAGTGTATTTATCCACAGGCACCGACTAAATACGTTTGTGCAAAGGCTGAAATCTACTACGAGAAATATACATACATATCAACGAAAAATGTAATTTCCATTATGAATAATCAGAAAGGAAGTTAAGATATCCTGCCCGGGCCCACATGAACTTCATGCTTGGTTAAGCGACAAGATGGGTCCATAATACGAAGTGTTACGAATAACAGAAACATTTGCCCTTGAAATGGCTGTTTTGTTCGGTGGGTACCAACACCATACAGTTGACAGTGCTTTGCTGACGGGATTTTATCTCTGCTTCTTTTATGGCTGAACTCTCAGCGAAAACAATGATAGCTGATGACGCAGCCCTCGGTGGACCAGTTTTCTGGAGAGAATCTTCACTAGGATAAATGTAGTAGACAAAGCGAATGGTGAACTCCCGTTTGCAACTGTAGCATGATAACTGTAGCATGATGTTCACGTTTCTTTAAGAGTTGCTGGACACTGAAAGTGGTTAGTAGGTCAAGTATTTGCAGTCAAGAGCTCGATAGATGAAGTGGTCAGGTGATATTTGGTGAAGTACTGGATGCTCAGGTGGTCAGGTAGACAGGTGGTCAGGTGGTCAGGTGGTCAGGTAGACAGGTAGTCAGGTAGTCAGGTGGACAGGAGGTCAGGTGGTCAGGTGGTCAGGGGGTCAGGTGGTT
>VCRD01002200.1:33942-45468 GCA_006783055.1 Trinorchestia longiramus | reverse complement strand
TGAGTGAATATGATGCACATCTTATCATATCTTGAGTGAACATGATGCACATCTTATCATATCTTGAGTGAATATGATGCACATCTTATCATATCTTGAGTGAACATGATGCACATCTTATCATATCTTGAGTGAATATGATGCACATCTTATCATATCTTGAGTGAATATGATGCACATCTTATCATATCTTGAGTGAATATGATGCACATCTTATCATATCTTGAGTGAACATGATGCACATCTTATCATATCTTGAGTGAACATGATGCACATCTTATCATATCTTGAGTGAATATGATGCACATCTTATCATATCTTGAGTGAATATGATGCACATCTTATCATATCTTGAGTGAACATGATACTTGCTCTTGATGTGTTCAAAAACACTATAGCTTGCAGTTACAATGTTGTATATAATTGAATCCTTTTTATGCCTTCGACTGAAGCTATTTTTTAAACTTTCATTATCAGTACGAACAAAAAAGTCACCTCTATCATTTCTATAGACTTCAGTCAGGAAAAATCAATGAAATAACGTGCTGGAAAAGAACACATTATAGTTTACTGGTGAAATTTCAACGAAGTTGTTTGTTGAGTAATATTTCTTTCAGTTGTAATGGTGTCAAAAAATGAATGGATGCTGCAAACAAAATCAAAGTTTTTAAAGCAATGTCGCTTTAGAAAAGTGACATGAATTTTACCAGCCTGATCAGCTTCTGCTTCAAAATTTTTCTTATGAAGTTTAACTTTTTTTCAGTCGGCATTGATGGTGTATGGAGAAAATTCAATCGCCATGGAGCACATCCCCGAAGAAGCCGTGGTCCCCATGGGGGAGACTCCCCTGTCCAGAGAGGAGACTTCTCAGCCCCCAGCCTCCTCATCCCACTCTGCCCCATCAGCTCACTATTATGTCCCCATTGGTGATGTCAACACACCCACCTATGCGACCCTAGAATCCGCCTCTGCGTTGTCCTCTTTTGGGCCTTTGTCCTATCAGGATAACTACTACACCTACGTGCCGTGAGTACCATGACCACCACCACACACATGTCATGTGAGTGCCATGACAACCACCTCACACATATCATGTGAGAGCCATGACAACCACCTCACACATGTCATGTTAGTACCATGACAACCCCCTCACACTCGTCGTATGAGTACCATGACTACCATCTCACCCTCTTTATGGGAGTGCCATGACAACCACCTCACACATGTCATGTTAGTACCATGACAACCACCTCACACTCGTTATATGAGTACCATGACCACCACCTCACACATGTCATGTTAGTACCATGACAACCACCACACGCATGTCATGGGAGTATCATGACCACCACCACACGCATGTCATGGGAGTATCATGACCACCACCACACGCATGTCATGTGAGCACCATGACAACCACATTTGCTTGTACAGGAAACCAAGCGCAAGTGTGTGAGGGGAAATATGGAGAGGATTGGTAGTGACGGACATGGAAAGCAACTCCTACTCTATGGGTTTGTATACATTCATTATGCTAGCTTCCCCAAACGAAGTAAAATTTCACTGACATAGTATCTTGTTGTAGCTTCAAGAATTGCAGCATCGGTAAAGCATGGAATCAGCAGTTGCATCTTAGTCTTCTTATCTAATTACTATACCCCTCATCTCTCTTTGCGCTACGTATTAATTACTATTTAATTACTAAACATGCATTAGCATGTTTTCGGTATTACATTTTTCTACTGAGGACGATCACAAAAATATCATCTCACAATTTCACACCTGTAGCATGTGAGTTCAGGGGCTGCGTCCAGTATTTCTAAGTGTAATACCTGCTAAAATATGGGAAAATTTTACTCTAATAAACACTTGCCAGTTTGTGCGAGTCCGGCACCGCTGCTGGACTGCATAATCAGTTGAGGCATAGCTTTGGTGAAATGAGTTGTACAAAGTCTGCATGGTTATTTGTTTTTTATCTGCAACGAGACGAAGATGTCATTTCACTAGCAATTGTTAACATAAAAATAATTGTAATAATTACTCAGACACTGAGATACTGAGGTACTCAGATGCTCAGGTACTCAGATGCTCAGGTACTCAGATGTTCAGGTACTCAGATGCTCAGGTACTCCGATGTTCAAGTACTCAGATGTTCAGGTACTCAGATGTTCAGGTACTCAGATACTCAGGTACTCAGGTGCTCAGGTACTCACAGTTTGCGTACCTGCAGGTACTCAAAGGAAGAAACAAGACGCCTGTCGTCCAGCGCGGTGGCTTCTTACGAGTACAGTCATCCGGCCTACTTCTCTCCCCCCCTGTACAGCGGGGGGTCCGTGCCCTCTGAACACTCAGCGGGGGGCAGCATCAAGGGGGAGACTACCCCTCACTCCTGGACCCCTGGTATTGACTACACTCAGGTACAGTAACTGGACTGCACTTCTTCATTCAGGAGAGTAACGTATATCAGGCAGCAATGATTTTTGTTCATCGTTTCGGACTTCGAATAATCGCTTCATTGCACGAAGAGTAAAAAATTACATTGATGCAAAGTAATAGTGTCAATAATATAATAGTATTAATGATAGGTTGATGATTCACCCACAGAAAAATCCATGCATGAGGGCACAAGCCTTGGGTTGGGTTGAGTTTTTGGCCGGAGATGATGCATAAGATTTCAAGCCAAAATTGAACCATTGCTTTCTGGTTTGTTTTAGAATCCAACATCACATCATCTACGTCATTGTTTGCTATTGGATCACAAAGACCTACATTTGAAAGACCAGTACTCCTCCTATTCATGTAGACTTATGTAGACTATGTAGATATTTCATGTCGTTATTTATTTTTCACGTACGTAGACCTAAATTGTTGTTGACATAGAAAATAATGATCCATACTGCGTTGCAGTTCCTTTATTCGTACCACCGACGTTACGCGACCTCAACTCATGCTTGATGCAAGCCTGAATTTTTCGAATTGTGAAGTCAAAACGAGGCTTTGTAAATATGGAATTGTGACGTCAAAACAAGGCTTTGGAAGCATGAAATTGTGAAGTCAAAACGAGGCTTTGTAAATATGGAACTATGAAGTCAAAATGAGGCTTTGGAAGCATGAAATCGTGAAGTCAAAACGAGGCATTGTAAATATGGAACTATGAAGTCAAAATGAGGCTTTGGAAGCATGAAATTGTGAAGTCAAAACGAGGCTTTGTAAATATGGAACTATGAAGTCAAAATGAGGCTTTGGAAGCATGAAATTGTGAAGTCAAAACGAGGCTTTGGAAGCATGAAATTGTGAAGTCAAAATGTGGCTTCGGAAATATGGAATTGTGAAGTCGAAACTTGCCTTTCAAAAGATATATTTTTTACTGTTAATTGGCTGGAGAGAAATTCTATTTTGATCATGTGCCCTGAATGAACAACAATGCATGAGACTGGAATTTGTGTTCATGTTTGAATAGCAAATGACATCATCTCCTAAATAATGTGATTCAAAATTTTATTTTTTTATAGTTTTTTTTCGGGTCCAAGTTTTTTCACGTATGTAGAACAAGAATTTGTCTCTTCTCCTCCTACAAATACTCTGATCGTTAAATACTTTCAGGTATCTAAAAAAATACTTACATATCAAATTAGTATTTTCACTATTATTAAGTAAATACGTAAATGAAACAGTTCATTCGGTATGTAATAATTTTTACCTGTTCATTTTGTATGGGATTTTTTGAGTATAATAACGTTGTAGAAAATTCCCTGTCATTATATATATGATAATTTACCGCTTATTTAGGCACTGAATTAGAAGTAACCGTTCTCCTGCCAGTTGGGTCTAATATGCAAGTGTTTAAGCTGTCGTACACAATGTGTTCAGTCGAGACTAGCGTGTTGTACGTCTGTCATGCTGCAACATCTGCAAATAATCGTCACACTGAACATAATTCAGGCGTCAAAAGGTTAATTGAGAAGGTACAACGATACTCTAATAATATCCTGATAAAGAAATAAAAAATAATTGTACTTGAATTATTAAATCCTGTACAGTGATAGTTCAATAATTTCATTTGGCTAAAAAAACAGTACAATGATATTGAAATCAGTACACTGTCTCTCATTGCAGGTATTGATGTCCCATTGCAAGTATTAATGTCCCATTGGAAGTATTGATGTCCCATTGTAAGTATTGTGGTCCCCTTGCAAGTATTGTGGTCCCATTGGAAGTATTGATGTCCCGTTGGAAGTATTGATGTCCCATTGGAAGTATTGATGTCCCATTGTAAGTATTGTGGTCCCCTTGCAAGTATTGTGGTCCCGTTGGAAGTATTGATGTCCCATTGGAAGTATTGATATCCCATTGCAAGTATTGTGGTCCCCTACAAGTATTGTGGTCCCATTGGAAGTATTGATGTCCCAGGACTCCTTGGAGCGTGTGGGACCCCCTCCAGCTGGTACAGCATCAGGGGGTGGGAGTTACCAGCTGCAGCCTCACCTCAACTGGCCCTCCACAGCTGGCTATGACGTCATCTTCAGGGACGGAGAATCCTTCAGTCTAGTGAAGCCTGGTGGGTGGTGGAGGCTTCAGCCTGATGGGTGGTGGAGGCTTCAGCCTGGTGGGTGGTGGAGGCTTCAGCCTGGTGGGTGGTGGAGGCTTCAGCCTGGTGGGTGGTGGAGGCTTCAGGTGGTGAAGCCTGGTGGGTGGTGGAGGCTTCAGCCTGGTGGGTGGTGGAGGCTTCAGCCTCATAAAGCATTCTCAAAGATTTCAATATTCAACTATAAATTATTTTAATTCTCCTGGTATTCAACAAAATTTCAGTCATCAATGTCATTGAACACACAAACTTGAGCTATTCCGTCATCACTGATCTGTTACTCTGATAAAAGGGACTGAGTTTCTTTATTGTCAACTAAAATAACTCAGCAGAATTTGTTGTGAACTCTTGGGACAATTGTAATAAATTCATATGACTCATATGCATATGAGTTATGGTAACATTAAAAACAAGTTAAATGCATGAGTTGTGTGTGAGTTGTATACGAATTCTTATGTGGAAGTGGATGTATATTCATCTCTTCCCATACGAGTATAATACCGAGGATGCAAAAATATTAATTTGACTCACAGGTTTTATAGTCTAGAAAATTTGCAGTCATGTTTTAAATGAACGTATTTATACGTAAAAAAATGTTGAATATCGAAATAAAAGTATGGCAGGCAGCAGAATAGCACTGTGGTGACCTGAATCATATGTAACGAGGCATAGCTATTGTACTCAATTCTCTCCACAATTCGTTCATGGAAATCGTTGTGTACGAGAAGAATAAAATGAATTTCATTTATGAGAGGATCATAAAAGATGAAGATGATGGGTTTTTCGTAGAGATGAAGATGTTGTCTAACACTTTTTCCCACGTATCTCGAGAGGAAATAATTTGTCGATAGAATAAGCGAAAAATGAGGTGGTCTATCCGTGTACTTTTAGAAGCGCACTGGCTGCGATTTAAAATGTTGCTAAAATCAGTATCGTTAATTTAAATGTTTCATTAGTTTTGTTGTAAAGTTACACTATCAACACGCTAAGAAATAACTCCATAATGGGATGAACTGTTTCTAATCATAAAATCAATTTGATATCATTTTTAGCACAAAACAGTGGCGTACGTGTAAACAAAAACTCGATCGGCAAAATGTTTCGCTATAATTTTGTCGTGCGTGAGGGAGCAGGAGTATTTTTTATGTCTTTTGAGAGTTTTTTATTACCGAACGTCTATAGTAATTTACTTTTGATCAAGCAACATACTTGAAAAAAATTAACATTTTTGGAGGTTAAAAATCGATTATTAATTGAAGCAGGTTATGTCTATTTAATATAAAATTATGTAATATAATATGTAATACATGAAAAATCGTCTATTCTAGCGTGAGACTTAAAACATCATATGTCTATTAACTACAATATCATGTCAATGCTTCATGATGATCCAACAAAACTTATTAACGGCCTTTAATACTTTAAAGAACAGTCGAGGCTAGTAAAAAGGTAAACAACTTGATAAGAGTCGTGCAGAGCCCGTAGACTTTATTCCACAGAGCCGACAGTTTTTCGTAGTTTTGTTTTGTAATCCAAGATTGAAGGCTTTAATTGCTACAAAATTGAAAAAAAAAACATTCATGCACACATATTTAGAAGCCTATATTTAATTCGAAACTAAATTTATTCCTACAATTCTTTCATGTGTGCGAGTGAACGCTGAAGAGTGTGCATTCTAATCAGGGAATCGAACAAGTACCTCGTAAGTGAGAATTCCCTGACAAAATATTCTGCATGAATGTCGATAATTCATCAAAATTAACATCGAACGAGAAGTTTTTCTTGGGAAATACTAAACTACAAATATGAAGAGGGTAACTATTTTTATGAACAGATTTTAGATTTTGAGATGTGTGAGTGGCAGCATTTGCCTGGAGCGACCGCCTCTCTGAAGCTGCGGTGAGCTGTGCCGGAACTATATGCGTCTAGTTGATAAAAGTCAAATCAACTTTATTCTAATGTACCACACAGTGCATTAATATACAGTACAGTACCACACAGTACAGTACTACACAGTACAGTAATATACAGTACAGCACCATACAGTACAGCACCACACAGTGCAGTACCACACAGTACAGTACCAGACAGTGCAGTACCACACAGTACAGTGCCACACAGTACAGTACCACATAGTACAGTACCACACAGTACAGTACCACACAGTACAGTACCCCACAGTACAGCACCACACAGTACAGTGCAAATACATTGTACAAATAATCAGGTTTTCAATTTTTAGTGCTAACATCTTAAAACTAGTGAAGGTGTTCCCAGCGACTGTTCCTGCATGAACAGTCTTACTATTCCTGTGCATTATGAACAATTTTACTGTTCCCTAGTGTTATCTTGACCCAGTAGTATCTCTTTTTAAGAACCATCAATAGTGTATTCCAATATATTATTGCTGTCGCAATTAGTAGAAGGATGTCTCTTTACAAGCAAATTCTACAGTTTTGAATACACATACTCTCTTGATTTTTGTACTGATTTTGTAGATACATGGGTTCAACTAATTTAAAGCTTTAAAATTGACAGGACTGTAGCCGATAGTGAGACTAGCAGGACTTATTGTGGTTGCTGTTGATGGTAGTTGATTGATGGACCAGTAGTTCACTGGAGTTGATGGACCAGTAGTTCACTGGAGTTGATGGACCAGTAGTTTACTGGAGTTGATGGACCAGTAGTTCACTGGAGTTGATGGACCAGTAGTTCACTGGAGTTGATGGACCAGTAGTTCACTGGAGTTGATGGACCAGTAGTTCACTGGAGTTGATGGACCAGTAGTTCACTGGACCAGTTCAGTACAGTTAATGGAACAGTAGTTCAGTACAGTTGTATGGAAGTTCAATAATTCATCAACTCCTGAATAGAAATTTAAAATATCTGATAAAGATCTTCGTTTAAATTCCACTCAAGCCTGTGTACAAAGTACCACGCATGCTTATTAAGCAGAAATTACAATGATAACAAACTGAAGCGAGCAGTCGGCTGTTTGGCTTGAGTTACCGTGCTTCTCTTTTTCTAAAATGTCCAAGTTCAGAACATTTTTTTCCGCTTATTCAATTATTTTTAATGCCTCATGTGACATGATATCATAAGAACGAACTAAATTTTTAAATAAGAAAACAATAAGCGTGATGGTCAATTAGACGTTAGATTTCTCTTATTCAATTCTGCCGATTGAAAATTTCTCGCATTTGTGTAAAGTAGAACAATGTAGGATGGGATGCTGGATGAAATGCAGAGCGTGAGCTTTATGTGAAATTTATTATAACAATGCTGGCATAACTTCTTTTTATTAAAAAAACATATAAGAACGTATGAGCGTAGGTATGCATGTGCACGAATTTACAAATTTGACTCAACTGGTGAACTCAAAATCTCCTAGGCCTATTTATTTTTGACCTTATATTGAAATATTCCTGACATTCACACCAGTCTTTCATTTGTCTCCTACTATTATAAAATATATTGGTGTTCAAAAAATTATTTCATTATTACTTGCCAGTAGAATTTCTCAATGCATTTTTTCCTTTCATTTGCTAATTAATGCTGCATTTTCTAAGGAATTTCCGCATTGAAGAAGAAGAAAGCTAGTAACGAAAAAATCTTGTATCCACAGTATAATGCATCCAATATTTGTACGTTCTGTTGAGAAGTCAATACTTAGCTTAAGACAAACACTTTATTTCACTTTCTTAGTAATGGCTTGTTTCAAATTAATTTTTCCTATTTAATTCAGCAGTGAAGGAATGAGAAATCAATTTATGAATAAACCAGTACACAACGATTTTATTGTATAGTATAAGTTGTTGCTTCTAGTTGAAGGTAGAATTTTTTGTACATTGGCTTCAATGTGGAAAATCTGTTGTTTAGCTATTACTGTGACAGTGTTTACAGTTAACCCTTCCAACATTGTAACTTTTAACACAGTAACTGTAATTTTTAACACAGTAACTGTAACTTTTAACACAGTAACTGTAGAAAGTTACTGTGTTAGAAGTGCTTGTTGTTGTTCTAAGACATGTTAGAATTGTTATACCGCTGAACTTTACTGTTGTTTTAGTATTGAACGTTACTGTTCTTCAATTGTACGGACAGACTTTAATATATTTAAAAGTCTTCAGCAATTAGTAAATGTACAGTCATTTTCTTCTATTTAACACATTAGACTTATATTTACGTAAATACAAGCACCGAAATCAGAACGAAATATATAAGTAATGGGCCGTCAACACGTAAGCACGATATTTTGGGACATCCTGTAGTCTTCCTCTGAGTTGTTCTCCTACCCCGCCTTGCGTCCGCGCTCTCGTACGAGCGTTTAATTGCTCCACACCAAAATTTTACGACTGCCGTAAACAGGCAAACTCCTCAATTACGCCCACTGTCGTACGTTCCGTGTAGATCAAACACGTTTTCCTGAAATTATCGACACGCACTCTCACCCTAAATGTCTTTTTGACACCCCCCCGACTTGAGTGAGATATCAAAATTACTACCGACGATTTTTTAGGCTCTGCAAAACTGTCATTACCGCTAAATGTGGGTCTAGGATCAGGCAAGGTGCTGGGAATCTAAGCAAATGGCAGGTTTAGTCAATGATTGTGCAAGACTTTCGAAGTGTTTTGTTTGATTTAACTGAGTGAACATTTTCTACAAGCTTGTACAAAGTTCGCTAAGTAGCATTTCTTTTTCTGAACTGATAGACCTGCCAAATTTTTGTTCTTTAGTTAAATGTGAATATATTTCATTTGCTATTTTTCTGCACAGAGTACAAAGAAAATGAAAACACAATGAATTATGAGCAAAAATGTATTTTGGTGCTATACTCAAATAAAATCATTCAAATCAATTTTGATTTCCAACGTCATTTTAGGAAGGGAAAGAACTGCAAATTTCATAGCATATTTCACATGTTTTCATATTTTACTACTTGTTGTAAACATATTTTACTGCTGGTAATATACATATTTTACTGTTTCTAGTATACATATTTTGCTACTTCTAGTATACATATTTTACTGATGGGCATACGTATTTTACTGTTTCTAGTATACATATTTTACTGCTTGTAGTATACATATTTTACTGCTTGTTGTATACATATTTTACTGCTTGTTGTATACATATTTTACTGCTTGTAGTATACATATTTTACTGCTTGTTGTAGACATATTTTACTGCTTGTAGTATACATATTTTACTGCTTGTAGTATACATATATAACATATACATAACACATTCATTGATTAAAAAGCAACAATTATTTTCTGCTTCCACGAACAGAAGACCCTGAGAGCTCAGCCTCCCGTGAGTGCTGCAACTGCGGCTCTATGAGCACACCGTTGTGGCGTAGGGACACAGGAGGGCACTACCTCTGTAATGCCTGTGGTATGTTCAGTCGTACCAACGGCTACAACCGACCACCTCAAAGGAACCAACGACGGGGAGGCAGCCCTCACAGCCCGGTGAGACCCCAGGGGACTGATGATCCCCTGGCTAAGATGATTCTTTGAGGGGGTCTAGGGTTGGATGGTAGCTGGGTTCTGGTGAGACCCCCAGGGGGTTGATGATCCCCTGGCTAAGATGATTCTTAGAGGGGGTCTAGGGTTGGATGGTAGCTGGGTCTAGTGAGACCAAGGGGAATGAGGCACTCTGGCTAAGAGGTGTTGTCCTCAAAGAGGGCTAGTCCAGTTAGATAGATAGAGGGTTAGTCTCGATAAGTGAATAGAATCTATTTATTTTGAAAACACAACATATTTCTTCAGCAGATACAATCCTGTCTAAGATACTCACTGGAATACATTCTAGTTGCTACAGTTAGTAAAATACGTATTAACATACACTTCCATTAATTCACTCAACAACTAGGATACATACATAGTAACATGCACTCCAGTTAACAGTCAGTAACTAGGATACGCTCTGGAAGAACTTCACGGACTGCTATTTTAAAGGCAAAAAGTCAACCTCAGTAATTTTCTGGTATGGGTTTCCCACAACGGTGTTCTAGGTGCAACATTCTCCTTTATGCCAGTATTTCGCGTATACAGAAGAGAAGAAATGATAAGCGATGAGAAGACTGAAGTAAAGGTTTCCAATTAATGGGATGTAGACGAATGAACTCAGGCTTTCGTTTTTCTCTTAAAAGGGTAGTCAGACTAAGCTTATGTAATGACCTCATTGTACACCACAGTACAGCCCATGTAATGACCTCATTGTACATCACAGTACAGCCATGTAATGACTTCATTCTACACCACAGTACAGCCCATATAATAATCTCATTGTACACCACAGTACAGCCCATATAATAACCTCAATGTACACCACAGTACAGCCCATGTAATGACCTCATTATACACCACAGTACAGCCCATATAATAACCTCAATGTACACCACAGCACAGCCCATGTAATGACCTCATTGTACACCACAGTACAGCCCATATAATAACCTCAGTGTACACCACAGTACAGCCCATATAATAACCTCAATGTACACCACAGTACAGCCCATGTAATGACCTCATTGTACACCACAGTACAGTCCCAGTAACGGATCTAGCAGCAGTGCAGCAGCGCAGGCCCAGAGGAGACAAGGAATGGTTTGCACCAACTGCCAGACCACGACCACCACCCTCTGGAGACGCAACAGTCAGGGAGAGCCAGTCTGCAATGCCTGTGGTCTGTACTTCAAGCTTCATAATGTGAGTACAAAAACTTTTACAGTTTAGTGTTAAGCACTTCTTTGACAGTGATGCATGCTGGTACACTTTAGTTGTACTTTATTGACAGTAATGCGTACTGGTACACTTTAGTTGTACTTTATTGACAGTAATGCTTAGTGGTACACTTTAGTTGTACTTTATTGACAGTAATGCGAACTGGTACACTTTAGTTGTACTTTATTGACAGTAATGCGTACTGGTACA